>JAJOOO010079827.1:0-29083 GCA_029582685.1 Solanum piurae
AAAAAAAAAAAAAAAAACCCTAAACCCTAAACCTATAAAACCCTAAAAACCTTAACCTAAGAAAACCAAAGCCCTGAAATCCTAAAACCCTAGATAAAACCGTTAACCTAAAACCCTTAACCTAAAAAAACCCTAAGCCCAAAACCCTAAACCCTAACCTTAAGATCCTAAACCTAAAAATACCCTAAGCCCTAAACCTTACACTCTAACCTAAAACCCTAAATCCTAAATCTAAAACCCTAAGACACCCTAAACCCAAAACGTTAAGAAACCCTGATTCCTATAAACCCTAAAAACCATTTAAAACCCTTCAAAGCCCTAAGCTCTAAACCCTAAATCCAAAAAATCTGTAAACCTAAACCTAAAAAACACAAAAATCCCTAAGCCTTAAACCCTAAACTCTTATAAACCCGAAGAAACACATAACCCTAAAAACCCCTAAAAATCCAAAAAATGCCTAAACCTAAAACCACCCTAAACTCTAAACCCTATAAAGCGCTAAATCGAATATGCTAAACCCTAAAAAAACACAAAAAAAAATCCCAAGCCCTAAACCCTAAACCTATAAAATCCAAAAAAACCTAAACCAAAAAAACTCAAAGCCCTAAACCGTAAAAACCAAAATAAAACTCTTAACCTAACACCCTAAACCTTAAAAAACCCCAAAGAAACATTTAACCCTTAATAACCCTAAAAAACCCTAAGAAACACTTAACTCTTAAAAATCCTAAAAACTCAAAAACCCCTAAGCGTAAAAAAGCCTAAGCTCCAGACCCTATAAATCCCTAAATCATATATGCTAAGCCCTAAAAACACAAAACAAACCCTTAATCCTTGAACCCTAAATCTATAAAACCCTAAAAACCTAGATAAAATCCTTAACCGAAAACCCTAAATCCTAACCTAAAACCCCAAATCCTAAACCCTAAGAAACCCTAAACCCTAACCTTAAGAAACACTAAAATAAACTTTAAAATCCCTAAGATCTAAAACCGAAATCCAAAAAATCTGTGAACCCTAAAAAAAAAAATTAAAAAAAATCCCTAAGCCTCTAAAAAACCCTAAGAAACACTTAACCCATTAAAACCTTAAAAAACCCAAAAAACCCTAAACCTAAAAAGCACTGAGCTCTAAACCCTATAAAGCCCTAAATAATATATGATAATCTCTAAAAAGACAAAAAAAAAAAAGACCTAAGCCCTAAACCCTAAACCCTAACCTAAAACTCTAAGTCCTAAACCTAAAACCCTAAGAAACCACAAACCCTAAACCTTAAGAAACCCTAAATAAACTCTAAAATAAACCCTAAAAACCATTGGAAACCCCTACAAAACTCTAAGATCTAAACCATAAATCCTAAAAAATCCTAAGAAACACTTAACCCATAAAACCCCTAATAAAACCCCTAAACCTAAAAAACTCTAAGCTCTAAACCCTATAAACCTCTAAATCGTATATGCAAAATCCTTAAAACAAAAAAAAACCCTAAGCCTAAACCATAAACCTATAAAACCCTAAAAAACTTTAAACTAAAAAACCCAAAGCTCTAAGCCTTAAAAACCTAGATAAAGCGCTTAACCTATAACCCTAAACTTAAAAAAAACCTAGACCCTAACCTAAAATCCTAAATCCTAAACCTAAAACCCTAAGAAACCCTAAATCCTATAAACTGTAATATAAACCCTTAAACCTTAAAAATGCAAAAAAAATACCGAAGCCCTAAACCCTAGAAAAGTCTAAGAAATACTTAACCCTTAAAAACCCTAAAAACACTAAACCAAAAAAAACTCGAAGCTCTAAACTCTATAAAGCCCTAAATCGTATATGTTGAACCCTAAAAAATACAAAAAAAAAAACCTTTGCCCTAAACCCTAAACCTATAAAACTCGAAAAACCATAACCGAAAAAATCCAAAGCACTAAACCTTTAAAACCTAGATAAAAACCTTAACCTAAAATCATAAATCTTAAAAAAGCTTAAGGTCTAAACCCTAAACACTAACCTAAAACTCTAAATCCTAAACCTATAGCCTTAAGAAACTCTAACCCCTAAAACTTAAGAAACCCTAAATCCTAAAAATCCTAAAATAAACCCTAAAAACCATTTAAAATCCCTACAAAATCCTAAGCTCTAAACCATAAACCCTAAAAAACACTAAGAAACACTAAGAAACACTTAACTCTTAAAAACCCTAACAAAACCCAATATTCCCTAAACCTAAAAACCTCTAATCTCTAAACCCTATCAAGCCCTAAATCTTATATGCTAAACCCTAGAAAACATTAAAAAAAAAACTAAGCCCTAAACCATGAACCTATAAAACCCTAAAAAACCTTAACCTAAAAAACCCAAAGCCCTAAACCCTAAAAACCTAGATAAAATCCATAACCTAAAACCCTAAGCCCTAATCCCTAAACCCTAACTTTAAACCCTAAGAAACCCTAAAACCTAAACCTTAAGAAACCCTAAAAATCAATTAAAACCCCAAGTTCTAAACCCTAAATCCTGAAAAATTGTAAACCCTAAACCTAAAAAACACAAAAAAAAACAAAAAAAAATCTAAACCCTAAACCTTAAATAACCCTAAGAAAAACTTAACCCTTTAAAACCTTGAAAAACCCCTAAACCTAAAGAACCGTAAAAACACAAAAAAAAAACCTAAGCCCTAAACCCTATGAAATACAAAAAAACCCTAAACTAAAACCCTAAATTCTAAACATAAAACCCTAAGAAACCCTAAAATCCATTTAAAACACCTACAAAACCCTAAGCTATATATCCTATATCTTGAAAATCCATAAACCCTAAACCTAAAAAACACAAAAAAATACCTAAGTCCTAAACCCTAAACCCTAAAAGACCCTAAGAAATACTTAATTTTTAAAAACCTTAAAAAACCCAAAAACCCCTAAGCCTAAAAACCTCTAAGCTCCAAACCCTATAAACCCCTAAATCGTATATGATAAACCCTAATAAACTAAAAAAAAACCTATGCCCTAAACCCTAAACCTATAAAATCCTAAAAACCATAACCTTAAAAATCCAAAGCCCCTAACCCTAGAAACCTAGATAAAACCCTTTACCTAAAACACTAAACCTAAAAAACCCTTATCCCTTAACCCTAAACCCTAACCTAAAACGCTAAATACTAAACATAAATTTCTAAGAAACCCTAAACCTTAAGAATCCGTAAATCCTATAAACCCTAAAATAAACCCTAAAAACCATTTAAAACTCATACAAAACCCTAAGCTCTAAATCCTAAATCCTAAAAGTTAGTAAACCCTAATCCTAAAAAACACAAAATAACCCTAAGAAACAGTTAACCCTAAAAAATCCTAAAAGACATAAACCTAAAAAAATCTATGCTCTAAACCCCATAAATCCCTAAACTGTATATGTTAAACCCTAAAAACACAAAAAAAAAACCTAAGCCTAAACCCTTAACCTATAAAACCCTAAAAAAACATTAACCTAAAAAATTCAAAGCACTAAACCCTAAAAACCTAGATAAAATACTTAACCTAAAACCCTAAACCAAAAAAACCCTAATCCCTAAACCCTAAACCCTAACCTAAAACCGTAAACCCTAACCTAAGCCGTAAGAAACCCTAAACCTTAAGAAACCCTAAATCCTATAAACCCTAAAATGAAACCTAAAAACCATTTTAAACACCTAAAAAACCCTAAGCTCTAAACTCTAAATCCTAAAAATCTGTAAACACTAAACCTAAAAAACACAAAAAACGCTAAACCTAAAAGACTCGAAGCTCTAAACCCTATAAAGCCCTAAATCGTATGCAAAACACAAAAAAACCCTAAGCCGTAAACCATAAATCTATAATACCCTAAAAACCTTAACCTAAAAATCCCAAAGACCTAAACCCTAAAGGCCTAGATAAATCCATTAATCTAAAACCCTAAACCTAAAAAATCCTAACCTAAAACCCAAATCCTAAACCTAAAACCCTAAACCCTAATAAACCCTAAACCCTAAACCTACAAAACCCTAAATCCTATAAACCCTAAAACCCCTACAAAACCCTAACCTCTAAACACTATATCCTAAAAATACGTAAATCCTAAACCTAAAAAACACAAAAAAAAAAAACCTAAGGCCTAAACCCTAAACTCTAAAGAACCCTAAGAAACACTTAACCCTTAAAACCCGTAAAAAGACCCAAAACACCCAAAAACACCTAAACCTAAAAAACTCTAAGCTCTAAACCATTTAATGCCCTAAATCGTATATTCTAAACCCTAAAAAACATAAATAAAACCCAAAACTCTAAACCCTAAACCTAAAAAATCCTAAAAAACCTAATCCTAAAAAACTCTAAGCTCTAAACCATATAAAGCCCTAAATCGTATATTCTAAACCCTAAAAAACACAAATACAACCCAAAACTCTAAACCCTAAACCTAAAAAACCCTAAAAAACCATAACCTAAAAAACCTAAGACCCTAAACCCTAAAAACATAGATAAAACCCATAACCTAAGACCCTAAACCTAAAAATACCCTAAGCCCTAAACCCTAAACCATAACCTAAAACTCTAAATCCTAAACCTAAAACCCAAAGAAACCCTAAACCCTAAACCTTAACAAACCCTAAATCCTATAAATCCTAAAAACAATTTAAAACCCCTAAAAACACTAAGATCTAAACCTAAATCCTAAAAATCTGTAAACCCTAAACCTAAAAAACACAAAAAAAAAAAACCTAAGCCCTAAACCCTAAACCCTAAACCATAAAAAAGTCTAAGAAACACTTAACCCTTAAAACCCATAAAAACTCCAAAAAACCCTTAACCTAATTTCTAAACCCTAACCTAAAACCCTAATCCCTAATCCCTAATCCCTAAACCCTAACCTAAAACTCTAAGTAACTCTAAACCATAAACCTTAAGAAACCCTAAATCCTATAAACCCTAAAATAAACACTAAAAACCATTTAAAACCCCTAAAAACCCGAAGCTCTAATCCCTATATCCTTAAAATCCGTAAACTCTAAACCTGAAAACACACAAAAAAAACCTAAGCCCTAACCCCTAAACATTAAAAACCCTAAGAAATACATAACCCTTAAAATCCTTTAAAAAACCCTAAACCTAAAAACTCTGAGCTCTAAACCTTATAAAGCCCTAAATCAAATATGCTAAACCCTAAAAAACCTTTAAAAAAACCTAAGCCCTGAACCCTTAACCTATAAAACACTAAAAAACATTAACCTAAAAAATCAAAAGTCCTAAACCCAAAAAACCTAGATAAAACCCTTAACCTAAAACCCTAAACCTTAAAAACCCTAAGCCCTTAATCCTAAAAACCTAAATAAAACCCATAACATAAAACTCTAAACCTAAAAAAACCCTAAGCCCTAAACCCTAAACCTAAAAAACCCGAAGCCCAACTATAAACCCAAACCTAATATCCTAAATCCTAAACCTAAACCCTAAGAAACCCTAAACCTTAAACTTAAAGAAACCCTAAAATAAACCACAAAAATCATTTAAAACCCTACAAAACCCTAAGCTCTAAACCCTAAATGCTAAAAATCCGTAAACCCTAAAAATAAAAAAAACTAATACCTAAACCCTAAAAAACCATAAGAACCACTTCACCCTTAAAAAACACTAATAAACCCAAAAATCCCTAAACCTAAAAAACTCTAAGCTCTAAACTTTATAAATCCCTAAATCATATATGCTAAACCCTAAAAAACACAAAAAAAAAAACCCTAAGCCCTAAATCCTAAACCTATAAAACCCTAAAAAATTTAACCTAAAAAACCCAAAACCCAAAGCCCTAAACCCTAAAAACCTAGATAAAACCCTTAACCTAAAACCCTAAACCTAAAAAAACCCTAAGCCCTAAACCCTAAACCTATAAAAATCCTAAAACCCCAAAACCCCTAAACATATAAAATATAAGCTCTAAACCCTATAAAACCCTAAATCATATATGCTAAACCATAAGAAACACAAAAAAAACCTTAGCCGTACACCCTAAACCTATAAAGCCCTTCAAAACCATAACCTAAAAAACCCTAAACCCTAAAAACCTAGAGAAACCTTTAACCTAAAACCCTAATACTAAAAAAACCCTAAGTCGTAAACCCTAAAAACCTAGATAAAACTATAAACCTAAAACCCTAAACCTTAAACCATAAAACTATAAAACCCTAAGAAACCTAGATAAATCCCTTAACCTAATACACTAAACATAAAAAAACTTTAAGCCCTAAACCATAAACCCTAACCTAAAATCCAAAATCCTAAACCTAAAACCCTAATAAACACTAAACCCTAAACCTTAAGAAACCCTAAATACTATAAATCCTAAAATAAACCCTAAAACCCGTTTAAAACCTCTACCACACCCTAAGCACTAAATCCTAAATCCTAAGAATCTGTAAACCTTAAACCTAAAAAACACAAAAAAAAAACTTAGCCCTCAACCCTAAACCATAGAAAACTCTAAGAAACACTTAACCCTAAAAAACCCAAAAACCCCTAA
The DNA here is from genome assembly GCA_029582685.1 of Solanum piurae. Lineage (NCBI taxonomy): Eukaryota > Viridiplantae > Streptophyta > Magnoliopsida > Solanales > Solanaceae > Solanum > Solanum piurae. The sequence goes on from JAJOOO010079827.1 coordinate 6,517, forward strand.
ACCTAAAAAACTCTAAGCACTAAACTGTATAAAGCCCTTAATCGTATATGCTAAACCCTAAAAAACACAAAAAAAAACATAAGCCCTCAACCCTAAATCTATAAAATCCAAACAAACCTTAACCTAAAAAACCCAAAACCCTAAACACTAAAAACCTAGATCCTAAACCTAAAACCCTAAACCTTAAGAAACCATAAATCCTATAAACCCTAAAATAAATTCTAAAAACTATTTAAAACCCTTACAAATCCCGAAGCTCTAAACCCTAAATCCCAAAAATCCGTAAACCCTAAACCTAAAAAATACAAAAAAAACCTAAGCCCTAAAACCTAAACCCTAAGAAACACTTAAACCAAAAAAACCTTAAAAAGAGAAAAACCCCTAAATCTAGAAAACTCTAAGCTCAAAACCCTATAAAGACCTAAATCCTATATGCTAAACCCTAAAAAAGACAAAAAAAAAAATAGAAGCCATAAACCCTAAACCTATAAAATCCTAAGAAACCTTAACCTAAAAAACCCAAAACCCTAAATGCTAAAAACCTAGATAAAACCCTTAACCTAAAACTCTAAATCTAAAAAACCCTAAGACCTAAACCCTAAATCCAATAAACCCTAAAATAAAACATATAAACCATTTAAAACCTCTACAAAACCATAAGATCTAAACCCTTAAACCTAAAAATCTATATATCCTAAACCTAAAAAAACACCAAAAAAAACCTAAGCCCTAAAACCTATAAACCCTAAAAATCCCTAAGAAACACTTAATCCTTAAAAAACCCTAAACCTAAAAAAATTCTAAGCTCTAAACACTATAAAGCACTAAATCGTATATGCTAAACCCTAAAAAACATTTTTTTTTTTTTAAAAAAAAAACTAAGCGCTAAACCCTAAATACCTTAGCTTTAATAACCCAAAGCCCCTATCCCGAAAAACCTAGATAAAACCCTTAACCTAAAACCCTAAATTTAAAAATACTCTAGTACTAAACCCTAAACCCTATCCTAAAACCCTAAATTCTAAACCTTAAACCTTACGAGACCCTAAATCCTAAAACCCTAAAATAAACCCTATAAACAATTTAAAATCCCTACAAACCCTAAGCTCTAAACCCTAAATCCTAAAAATCTATAAATGCTAAATCTGAAAAACATAAAAAACCCTAAACCATAAACCCTAAGAAAAACTTAACCCTTAAAAACCCTAAAGACCCAAAAACCACTAAACCTAAAAAACTCTAAGCTCTAAACCCTATAAATCCCAAAACCGTGTATGCTAAACCCTAAAAACACAAAAAAAAAAACCTAAGCCCTAAACCCTTAACCTATAAAACCCAAAAAAAACCTTAACCCTAAAAACCTAGATAAAACCCTTAACCTAAAACACTAAACCTAAAAAAAACCTAAGCCTAAAACTGCAAACCCAAACCTAAAACCCTACATCCTAAATCTAAAACCATAAGAAACCCTAAAGCCTAAACCTTAAGAAACCCTAATCCAATATACCCTAAAACCCATTTAAAACCCCTCCAGAACGCTATGCTCTAAAACCTAAACCCTAAAAATCCGTAACTCTAAGCCTAAAAAACACAAAAAACATCAAACCCTAAGAAACACTTAATCCTAAAAAACCCAAATGCCCCTAAACCTAAAAAAAACTCTAAGCTCTAAGCCCTATAAAGCCCTAAATTGTATATGCTAAACCCTAAAAAATACAAAAAAAAACTAAGCCCTAAACCCTAAATCTAAAAACCCCTAATAAACCTTAAACTTAAAAACGCAAATCCCTTATCCCTAAAAACCTAGATAAAACCCTAAACCTAAAAAAATTTAATCCCTAAACCTTGAACCCTAGCCTAAAACCCTATATCCTAAACCTAAAACTCTAAACCTTAAGAAACTCTAAATCCTATAAATCCTAAAATAAACCCAAAAAACAATTTAAAACCCCAATCAAACCCAAAGCTCTAAAACCTAAATCCTAAAAATCTGTTAACGCTAAACCTAAAAAACACAAAGCACCCTAAGCCCTTAACCCTAAAAAACCCTAAGAAACACTTAACCTTAAAACCCCAAAAACCCCTAAACCTAGAAATTTCGAAGCTCTGACCCATATAAATCCCTAAACCTAAAAAAATCTAATCTCTAAACCCTATAAAGCCCTTAAGCGTAAATACTATATCCTAAAAAACACATAAAAAACCCTAAGCCCTAAACCATAAACCTAAAAAACTTTAAGCCCTAAACCCTAAAATCCTGGATAAAACCCTTCACCCAAAACCCTAAACCTAAAAAACCCACAGCCCTAACCCCTAAACCCTAACCTAAAACCCTAAATCCTAAACCTAAAACCCTAAGAAACCCTAACCCTAATGCATAAGAAACCCTAAATCCTATAAACCCTAAAATAAACCCTAAATCCCTAAAAACCCTAAGCTCTAAACCCTAAAAACCTAAATAAAACCCTTAAACTAAAACTGTCAACCTAAAAAAACTGTAAGCCCTAAACCCTAAACCATAAACTAAAACTCTAAATTCTAAACATAAAACTCTAAGAAACTGTAAACCGTAATTCTTAAGAAACCCTAAATCCTATAAACCCTAAAAACCATTTAAAACCCCTACAAAACCCAAAGCTCTAAACCATAAAGCCTAAAAAACCCTAAGAAACACTTAACCCTTAAAAACATTAAAAATCCCCAAAATCCCTAAACCTAAAAAAACTCTATGCTCTAAACCCTATACAACCCTAAATCATAGATTCTGTACACTAAAAAACACAAAAAAATAACAAACAAAGCCCTAAACCATAAACCTATAAAACCCTTAAAAACCTTAATCTAAAAAACCAAAAGCTCTAAACCCTAAAAACCTAAACAAAACCCTTAATTTAAAACCCTAAACCTAAAAAAACCCTAAGCCCTAAACCCTAAACCCTAACCTAAAACCCTAATACCTAAACCTAAAACCCAAAGAAACCCTAAACCCTAAACCTTAAGAAACCCTAAATCCTATAACCTAAAACCATTTAAAGTATCTAAAAACCCTAATCGCTAAATCCCTACAAAACCCTAAACTCTAAAGCCTAAAACCTAATGATATGTAAACCTTAAACCTAAAAAACACCAAAAAACACTATGTCCTAAACCCCTACAAAACCCTAAGGTCTAAAGCCTAAATCTTAAAAATATATAAACCTTACACCTAAAGAATAACAAAAAACCCTAAGCCCTAAACCTTAAATCCTAGAAAACCCTTAGAAAAACTTAACCCTTAAAAAGCCAAAAACCCCTAAACATAAAAAACTCTAAGCTCAAAACCATATAAACCCCTAAATCATATATGTTAAACCCTAAAATACACAAGAAAAACCCTAATCCCTAAACCCTAAACCTATAAAACCCTAAAAAACCTTAACTCAAAAAACCCAAAGCCCTAAACCCTAAAAACCTATATAAAACCGTTAATCAAAAATCCTAAATCCTAAAAATATGTAAACCTTAAACCTAAAAAACACCAAAAAACCCTAAGCCCTAAACCCCTACAAAACCGTAAGCTCTAAAGCCTAAATCCTAAAAATATGTAAACCATAAACCTAAAAAACACCAAAAAACCCTAAGCCATAAACCTTAAACCCTAGAAAATCCTTAGAAAAACTTAACCCTTAAAAACCCAAAAACCCCTAAAGCTAAAAAACTCTAATCTCTAAACCCTATAAACCCCTAAATAATATATGCTAAACCCTAAAATACACAAGAAAAACCCTAATCCCTAAACCCTAAACCTATAAAACCATAAAACACCTTAACCTAAAAAACCCAAATCCCTAAACCCTAAAAGCCTATATAAAACTGTTAATCTAAAATCCTAAACCTAAAAAAACCAAAATCCCTAAACCCTAAACCCTAACCTAAAACCCTAAGAAACCCTAAATCCTATAAATCCTAAAATAAACCCTAAAAATCATTTAAAACCCCTACAAAACCCTAAAAATCATTTAAAACCCCTACAAAATCCTAAGCACTAAACACTAAATCCTAAAAATCCATAAACCCTAAACCTAAAAAACACAAAAAAGCCCTAAACCCTAAACCCTAACCTAAAACCCTATATCTTAAACCTAAAGCCCTAAGAAACCCTAAACCCTAAATCGTAAGAAACCCTAAACCCTAAATCGTAAGAAACCCTAAATCCTATAAACCCTAAAATAAATACTAAAAACCATTTACAACCTCTAAGCTCTAAATACTAAATTCTAAAAATCCATAAACCCTAAACCTAAAAAACAAAAACAAACCTAAGCCCAAAACCCTAAAAAGAAACTAATAAACACTTAACCCTTAAAAACCCTAAATAACCCCCAACAACCCCTAAACCTAAAAACCTCTAAGCTCTAAACCCTAGAAAGCCCTAAATTGTATATTCTAAACCCTAAAAAACACAAAAAAAAAACCTAAGCCCTAAACCCTAAACTTATAAAATCTTTAAAAACCTTAACCTAAAACACCCTAAGCCCTAAACCCTAAAAACCTAGATAAAACCCTTAACCTAAAACCCTAAACCTAAAAAAACAATAAGCCCTAACCTAAAACCCTAAGAAACCCTAAACCTTAAGAAACCCAAAATCCTTTAAACCCTAAACTAAAACCTAAAAACCAATTAAAACCCCTACAAAAGCCTAACCTCTAAACCCCAAATCCTAAAAATCCATAAACTCTAAACTTAAAAAACATTAAAAAAAAAACACCTAAGCCCTAAGCCCTAAACCCAAAAAAACCCTAAGAAACACTTAACCCTTAAAAACCCTAAAAAAATCTAAGCTCAAAACCCTATAAAGCCCTAAATCGTATATGCTAAACCCTAAAACACACAAAGAAAAATATAAGCCCTAAAACCTAAAAACCTAGATAAAACCCTTAACACAAAAATACCCTAAGCCCTAAACCCTAACCTAAAATCCTAAACCTAAAAAGACCCTAAGCCTTAAACCCTAAACCCTAACCTAAAACCCTAAATCCTAGACCTTAAACCCTAAACCCTAAATCCAATAAATCCTAAAAATATGTAAACCTTAAACCATAAGAAACACTTAATCCTTAAAAATCCTAAAAAACCCAAAAATCCCAAAATCGACAAAACTCTAAGCTCTAAATCCTATAAAGCCCTAAATTGTATATGCTAAATCATAAAAAATTCAAAAAACAAAAACCCTAAGCCCTAAACATTAAACCTATAAAACCCAAAAAACCTTAACCTAAAAAACCCAAAGCACTAAACCTTAAAAACCCTAACAAAAAATCCTAAACCTAATAAAACCCTAACTCGAAACCCTTAACCCCAACGTAAAACCCTAAATCCTAACATAAAATCCTAAGAAACCCTAAAGACTAAATGTTAAGAAACCCTAAATCCTATAAACCATTAAAACCATTTAAAATCCCTACAAAACCCTAAGATCTAAATCCTATATCCTAAATATCCATAAACCCTAAACCTAAAAAACACAAAATAAAATAAAATAAGTCCTAAACGCTAAACCCTAAACCCAAAAACCCCTAAGAAACACTTCACCCTTAAAAAACCCTAAAAAAACTCTAAACCTAAAAAACACTAAGCTCTAAACCCTATAAAGCCCTAAATTGTATACGCTAAACCCTAAAAAACCCAAAAATAATTAATCAAAGCCCTAAATCCTAAAAACCTAGATAAAACCCTAAATCTAAAAAAACCTAAGCCCTAGACCCTACAACCTAACCAAAAACCCTAAATCCTAAACCCAAAACCCTAAGAAACCTTAAAGCTTAAACCTTAAGAAACCCTAAATCCTATAAACCATAAAATAAACCCTAAACCCCATTTAAAACCCCTACAAAATCAAAGCTCTAAACCCTAAATCCTAAATATTCGTAAATCCTAAACCTAAAAAGCACAAAAAAATCCCTAAGTCCTAACCTAAAACCCCAAAAACCTAGATAAAACCCTTACCCAAAAACCCCAAACCTAAAAAACCCGCAGTCCAAACACCCTAAACCCTAATCTAAAACCCTAAATCCTATACAAAAAAAGCTAAAAAACCCTAAATCCTATGAACCCTAAAATAAACCCAAAAAACCATTTCAAACCCCTACAAAACTCTAAGATCTAAACCCTAAATCCTAAAAATCCGCAAACCCTAAGCCTAAAAAAGACAAAAAAAATATCCCTAAAGACTAAACCCTAAGAAACACTTAACCCATAAAAACCCTTAAAAAACACAAAATCCCTAAACCTAACAAACTCAAAGATCTAAACCCTATAAAGCCCTAAATAGTATATGCTAAACCCTAAAAAATACCAAAAAATATCCTAAGCCCTAAACCCTAAACCTATAAAATCATAAAAAACCTTAACCAAAAAAATTCCAAAGCCCTAAACCCTAAAAGCCTAAATAAAACCCTTAACCTAAACCCTAAACCTAAATAAAACCTAAGACCTAAACACTAAAACATAAACCTAAAACCCTATGAAACCCTAAACAGTAAATCTTATAAAACCCTAAATCTAATAAACCCTAAAAACTTTTTAAAACCCTACAAAATCTTAAGCTCTAAACCCTAAATCCTAAAAATCCTTAAACCCTAAACCTAAAAAACACAAAAAACCCTAAGACCTAAACCCTAAGAAATACTTAACCCTTAAAAATCCTAAAGAACCCAAAAACTCCTAAACCTCAAAATTACTCTAAGCTCTAACCCCTATAAAGCCCTAAAAGGTATATGTTAAACCCTAAATAACACAAAAATCCATAAGCTCTAAACCCTAAACCTATAAAAGCTATAAAACCTTAACCTAAAAACCCCAAAGCCCTAAATCCTAAAAGCCTTGATAAAACCCTTAACCTAAAACTCTAAACCTAAAAAAACCTAAACCTTAAATCCTAAACTATCACCTAAAACCCTAAATCCTAAATCTAAAACCCTAAATCCTAAATCTAAAACCCTAAGAAACCCTAAACCCTAAACTTTAAGAAACCCTAAATCCTATAAACCCTAAAATAAACCCTAAAACCCATTTATAGCCACCACAAAACCCTAAATCCTAAAAATCCGTAAACCCTAAACCTAAAAGATATTAAAAAGAAACCATAAGCCCTAAACCCGAAATGCTAAAAGACCCTAAGAAACACTTAACCCTTATAAACCCTAAAAACCCAAAAACCACTAAACCTAAAAAAATTCTTAGCTCTAAACCCTATAAATCCCTAAATCGTATATGCTAAACAAAAAAAACTCAAAAAAACCCCCAATTTGTAAACCCTAAACCTATAAAACCCTAAAAAACCCAAAGTCCTAAACCCTAAAAACCAAGAACAAAGTTTAACCTAAAAAACCCTAAATCATAAACCTTAAGAAAGCCTAAATCCTATAAACCCTAAAATCCATTTAAAACCCCTAAAAAGCCCTAAGCTCGAAACCCGAAATCCTAAACATTCGTAAACCCTAAATCTAAAAAACACAAAAAATCCTTAGTCCAAAACCTTAAACCCTAAGAAACACTTAAATCCCTAAAAATCCAAAAACCCCTAAACCTAAAAAACTATAAGCTCTAAACTCTATAAAGCCCTAAATCGTACCTGATAAACCTTAAAACACACACAAAATAAACCTAAGCCTTGAACCATAAACCTATAAAACCCTATAAAACCCAAATCCCTAAACCATAAAAATCTGGATAAAATCATTAACCTATAACCCTAAACCTAAAAAAACCCTAAACCCTAACCTAAAACTTTAAATCCAAACCTAAAACAGTAAATCCTAAACCTAAAACCCTAAATCCTTAACCTAAAACCCTAAACCTAAAAAAACTTATAAACCCTAACCTAAAACCCTAAATCCTATAACCCCTAAAATAAACCCTAAACCATTTAAAATCTCTAAAAGCCCTAAGGTCTAAACCCTAAATCCTAAAAATCCGTAAAACCTAAACCAAAAAAACACAAAAAAAAAACCTAAGCTGTAAACCCTAAGAAACACTTAACCCTTAAAAATCCCTAAACCTAAAAAAACTCGAAGCTCTAAACCCTTTAAAGCCCTAAATTTTATATGCTAAACCCTAAATATACATAAAAAATCCTAAGCCCTAAACCCTAAACCTATAAAAGCCTAAAAACCTTAACCTAAAAAACTCAAATCCCTAATCCCTAAGAACCTAGATAAAACCCTTAACCTGAAACCCTAAACCTAAAATAACCCTAAGCCCTAAACCCTAAATCCTACCCAAAAACCTTTAATCCTAAACCTAATAACCTAAGACACCCTAATCCTAAATCTTAAGAAAACCTAAATACTATAAACCCTAAAATAAACTCTTAAAACCATTTAAATCCCCTAAAAAACCCTAAGTTCTAATCCCAAAATCCTAAGAATCAGTAAACCCTTAACACAAAAAAAAACCTAATCCCCTAAACCCTAAACCCTAAAGAACCCTAAGAAACACTTAACCCTTAAAAATCCTAGAAAACCCAAAAACCCCTAAACCTAAAAAAACTCTAAGCTCTAAACCCTATAAAGCCCTAAATCATATATGCTAAACCCTAGAAAACACAAAAATATGCTAATCCCTAAACCCTAAACTTATAAAATCCTATAAAACCATAATCTAAAAAACCCAAAGCCGTAAACCTTAGATACCTAAATATAACCCTTAACCTAAAACCCTAAACCTAAATATAACCTTTAACCTAAAACCCTAAACATAAAAAACCCTAAGCCCTAAACCCTAAACCCTAAACCCTAAACTCTAACCTAAAACTATAAATCCTAAACTTAAAACTCTAAGAAACCCTAAACCTTAAACCTTAAGAAACCCTAAATCCTATAACCCTAAAAACCATTTAAAACCCCTAAAAACCCTAATCTCTAAACCATAAACCCTAAAAACACCTAAGAAACACTTAACCCTTAAAAACCCTAAAAAAACATATAAACCCCTGTACCTAAAAAACTCTATGCTCTAAACCTTATAAAGCCCTAAATTGTATATGCTAAACCCTAAAAAACACAAAAAACCTAATCCAAAGTCTAATACCCTAAGAAACCCTAAACCCTAAACCTTAAATAACCCTAAGTCCTACAAACCCTAATGTAAACCCTAAAAATATTTAAAACCCCCACAAAACCCTATGCTCGAAACCCTAAATCAAAATAATTTGCAAACCTTAAATCTATAAAACACAAAAAAAAACCCGTAAGCCCTAAACCCTAAATCCTAGAAAACTCTAAGAAACACTAAACCCTTACAAACCCTAAAAAACCCAATAACCCCTATACGTAAGAAAACTCTAAGCTCTAACCCTATAAAGCCCTTAATCGTATATGTTAAACCTTATAAAACCCCAAAGAACCTTAAGCCCTAACCCCTAAATCTATAAAACCCTAAAAAACCTTAACCGAAAAAATCCAAAGCCCTAAACCATTAAAACCTACATAAAACTATGCCCTAAACCCTATTCCCTAACCCAAAACCCTAAATTCTAAACCCTAAGAATCCCTAAACCTTAAGAAACCCTAAATCCTAAAAATACTAAAATAAAGCCTAAAAACCATTTAAAACCCCTACAAAACCCTAAACTCTAAACCCTAAATCCTTAAAATCCATGAACCCTAATCTTAATAAACACAAAAAAAAACCTAAGCTCTAAACCATAAACCCTAAAGGACCCTAAGAAACACTTAAACCTTAAGAACCCAAAATAATACAAAAACCCCTTAACCTAAAAAACTCTAAGCTCTAAACCCTATAAACCCCTTAATCGTATATACGAAACACAAAAACACACAAAAAAAAACCTAAGCCCTAAAGCCGAAACCTATAAATTCCTAAAAACCCTTAACCTAAAAAACTCAAGCCCTAAACCCTAAAAACATAGATAAAACCCTTAACCTAAAACCCTAAACCTAAAAAACCCTTAAGCCCTAAACCCTAAATCTTAACCTAAAACCCTAACTCCTAAACTAAAACCCTAAGAAATCCTAAACCCTTAACCTTAAGAAACCCTAAGTCCTATGAACCCTAAAACCCATTTGAAACCCCTACAAAACCCTAAACCTAAAAACACAAAAATAAACCTATGCCCTAAACCCAAAACCCTAAGAAACACTTAACCCTTAAAAACCCTAAAACTCCTAAACCTAAAAAAATCTAAGCTCTAAACCCTGTAAAGCCCTAAATTGTATATGCTAAACCCTAAAAAACACAAAAAAAACCCTTTGTCATCAACCCTAAACCTATAAAACCCTTAAAAACCATAACCTAAAAATCCCAAAGCCCTAAACCCTAGAAACTCAGATAAAACCCTTAACCTAAAACCCTTAATCTAAAACCCTAAACCAAAGAAAACCCTAAGGCCTAAACCCTACACCTTAACCTAAAACCCTAACTCGTAAACTAAAACCCTAAGAATCCCTAAACCCTTAACCTTAAGAAACCCTAAGTCCTTTAAACCCTAAAAACCATTTAAAACCCCTGCATAACCCTAAGCTCAAAGCCCTAAAACTAAAAACACAAAAAAAAAACCTATGCCCTAAACCCAAAACCCTAAGAAACACTTAACCCTTACAAACTCTAAAAACCCTAAAACTCCTAAACCTAAAAAACTCTAAGCTCTAAACCCTATAAAGCCCTAAATCATATATGCTAAACCCTAAAAAACACAAAAAGAACCCTTAGTCATCAATCCTAGACCTATAAAACCCTTAAAACCATAACCTAAAAAACCCAAAGCCATAAACCCTAAAAGACTAGATGAAATCCTCAAACTTAAAAAACTCTAAGTCGTAAACCCTAAAAACCTAGATAAAATTGTTAACCTAAAACCGTAAACCTAAAAACACCCTAAGCCCTAAACCCTAAACCATAAACCTATAAAACCCTAAAAAACCGTAACCCAAAAAACTCAAAGCCCTAAACCCTAAAAACATCGATGAAACCCTTAACCTAAAACCCTAAGCCTCAAAAAAATGTAAGCCCTAAACCCTAAACCCTAACCTAAAACTGTAAATCCTAAACCTATAACCCTAAGAAACCCTAAATCCTATAAACCCTAAAATCATCCCTAAAACCGTTTAAAACCTCTACCACACCCTAAGCTTTAAATCCTAAATCCTAAGCGTCTGTAAACCTTAAACCTAAAAACACAAAAAAAAAACTAAGCCCTCAACCCTAAACCCTAGAAAACCCTAAGAAACACTTAACCCTAAAAAACCCACAAACACCTAAACCTATAAAACTCTACGCTCTAAACCCAATAAATCCCTATATCGTATATGCAAAACCCTAAAACACACAAAAAAAACATAATTCCTAAACCCTAAACCTATAAAACTCTAAAAACTTTAACCTAAAAACCTATATAAAACCCTTAAACTAAAACCCTAAACCTTAAAAACCCTCAACCCTAAAATCCTAAGACATAAACCTATAAAACCCTAAAAAACCTTAACCCAAAAAACTCAAAGCACTAAACCCTAAAAACCTAGATGAAACCCTTAACCTAAAACTCTAAAACCTTAAATCCTAAAACTAAACCTTAAGAAACCTTAAACCTTAAGAAACTCTAAATCTAATAAACCCAAAAATAAACCCTAAAAACCGTTTAAAACTTCTACCATACCCTAATCTCTAAATCCTATATCCTGAGAATCCGTAAAGCTTAAACCTAGAAAACACAAAAAAAAAACAACCTAAGCCATCAACCCTAGAAAACCCTAAGAAACACTTAACCTAAAAAAATGGTAATCCCTAAACCCTAAACCCTAACCTAAAACCCTAAGAAACCCTAAACCTTTAGAAACGAAGAATCCTATAAACCCTAAAATAAATTCTCAAAACCATTTAAAACCCCTCCAAAACACTAAGCTCTAAACCCTAAATTCTAAAAATCTGTAAACTCTAAACCTATAAAACACAAAGAAAACACAAAGCCCTAAACCCTAAGAAACACTTAATCCTTAAAAATATAAAAAACACAAAAAAAAAACCAAGCACAAAACCCTAAATTGAAAAAACTCTAAAAAACTTAACCTTAGAAACCCAAAGCCCCTAACCCCAAAAATCTAGATAAAAACCTTACCCTAAAACCCTAAACCTGAAAAAAATCTAAGCCCTAAACCTTGAACCCTAACCTAAAATCCTAAATCCTAAACCTAAAATCCTAAGAAACCCTAAAACAAATGCTATAAACATTTTAAAACCCTTAAATCTAAAAGGCACAAAAAACCCTAAGGCCTAAACGATAAAAAACCCTAAGAAACATTTAACCCATAAAACCACTAAAAAACCCAAAAACCACTAAACCTAAAAAAGTCTAAGCTCTAAACCCTATAAAGCCCAAAACTGTATATGTGAAACCCTAAAAAACACAAAAAAAAAAAAACCTAAGCCCTAATCCCTTAACCTAAAAAAACCAAAGCACTAAACCCTAAAAACCCTTAAACTAAAATACTAAACCTAAAAAAACCCTAAACCCATACCTAAAACCCTAAATTGTAAAACTAAAACTATAAGAAACCCTAATCCCTAAAACTTAAGAAACCCTAAATCCGATAAACCCTAAAACCCATTTAAAACCCCTACAAAACCCTATGCTCTAAACCCTAAATCCTTAAAATTCGTGACGCTAAACCTAAAAAATACAAAAACTCTAAGCCCTAAACCCTAAACCCTAACCTAAGACCCTAAATCGTAAACCTAAAACCCTAAATCATAAACCTTACGAAACCCTAAATCCTATAAACCTTAAAATAAACCCTAAAAGCAATTTAAAACCCCTATAAAACCCTAAGCTCTAAACCATAAATCCTAAAAATCCGTTAAAGCTAAACCTAAAAAACACAAAAAAAACCTAAGCCATAAACTCGAAAAAATCCCTAAGAAACATTTAACCCTTAAAATCCCTAAAAACCCAAAAACCCCTAAACCTAAAAAATTCTAAGCTCTAAACCCTATAAAGCCCTAAATCAAATATGCTAAACCCTAAAAAACACAAAAAAAACCAAAACACTGAAACCTAAACCTAAAAAACCCAAATCCCTAAATCATAAAATCCTAAATAAAATCCTTGACCTATAAACCTAAACCTGAAAAAACCCTAAATCCTTAACCTTAAACCCTAAATCTAAAAAACCTCTAAACCCTAATCTAAAATCCTAAACCCTAAAAATAAGAAACCCTAAATCCTAAGACCCCTAAAATAAACCCTAAAAACCATTTAAAATCCCTAAAACGCCTAACCTCTAAACCCTAAATCCTAAAAATTCGTAAACCCTAAACCTAAAAAACACAAAAGACCCTAAGCATTAAACCCTAAGACACACTTAACCCTTAAAAAACCCCTAAACCTAAGAAAACTCTAAGCTCTAAACCCTTTAAAGCCCTGAATTGTATATGCTAAACCCTAAAAACACATAAAAAAAAACCTAAGCCCTAAACCCTAACCTATAAAAGCCTAAAAACCTTAACCTAAAAAACTCAAAGCCCAAATCCTTAAGAACCTAAAAAAAACCCTAAACCTAAAATAACCCTAAGCCCTAAACCCTAAACCCTAACCTAAAACCCTTAATCCTAAACCTAATACCCTAAGACACCCTAATCCTAAACCTTAAGAAACCCTAAATTCTATAAACCCTTAAAACCATTTAACGCCCTAAAAAATCCTAAGCTCTAAACCCAAAATCCTAAAAATCAGTATACCTTAAACCTAAAACACAAAAAAAAAAAAAACCTAAGCCTTAAATCCTAAACCTTAAGAAACACTTAACCCTAAAAAACCCTAAAAAACCCAAAAACCTCTAAACTTAAAAAACTCTAAGCTCTAAACCTTATAAACCTCTAAATCGTACATACTAAGACCTAAAAAACACACAAAAAAACCATAAACCCTAAAACTATAAAATACTAAGAACCCCTAAACTAAAAACAAAGCCCTAAACCCTAAAAACTTAGATAAAACCCTTAACAGAAAATCCTAAACCTAAAAATTCCCTGAGCCCTAAGCCCTAAGCCCTAAGCCCTAAACCCTAACCTAAAACACTAATTCCTAAACCTTAAACCCTAAGAAACCCTAAACCCTAAACCTTAAAAAGCCCAAAATTCTGTAAACCCTAAAATAAACCCTAACAACCATTTAAAACCCCTACAAAACCCTAAATCCTAATAAATCCACAAACCCTAAACCTAAAAACACAAAAAGAAACAAAGATCTAAACCCTAAACCCTTAAACCACTAAGAAACACTTAAGCCTTAAAACCCCTAAAACCCCAAAACCCCTAAACATAAAAAACTCTAAGCTCTAAACCCTATAAATCCATAAATCGTATATGCTAAACCCTAAAAATCACACAAAAAACTCTAAGACGTAAACCCTAAACCTATAAGACCCTAAAAAACCTTAACCTAAAATACCCAAAGCCCAAACCCTAAAAACCTAGATAAACCCATTAAGCTAAAACCCTAAACATAAAGAAACTCTAAACATTAACTTAAAACCCAAAATCCTAAACCTAAAGCCCTAAAAAACCCTAAACCCTAAACCTTAAGAAACCCTATATCCTATAAATCCTAAAATAAATCATATAAACCATTTAAAACCCCTACAAACCCTAAGCTCTAAACCCTAAATCCTAAAACTTTTTAAACCCTAAACCTAAAAAACCCTAAGGAACAATTAACCCTTAAAAACCTTTAATAACCCAATAACCCCTAAAGCTAAAAAACTCTAAGCCCTAAACCCTATAAAGCCCTAAATCGTATATGCTAAACCCAAAAAAATACAAAAAAAAAAACTAAGCCCTAAATCTTAAACCTATAAAACCCTAAAGAACCCAAAGACCTAAACCCTAAAACCCTAAATAAAACCCTTAACCTATAACCCTAAACCTAAAAAAACCCTAAGCCCCAAACCCTAAACCCTAACCTAAAACCCCCTATCGCTTCCCCATTTCTTAATTTTTTTCTCTCTCTAATTCCACTCTCTACGCGGAACTCTCTCTAAACAGCATAATAATAACTGCTCCAACGGCTAGTTCACCAATCGCCGGATCGGCGCGTGAGCCGCCGGTGAGGCTCTTCCGGCCGCCGGACCAAAGCCTTCAGGAGCGCCCTGAACAGACGAACAAAACCCACCAAGAATATCTCCTAATTCATCCTACAATTCCACGAATTCGCGAAATACAGAGGCGATGAATATCGCGATTTCGGAGATGGAGCTGGACGGGATTCAAAAATTTATTTCCCCTGATCGCACTAATTTGATTCAGCGACAACTGTTTGGGGGGAATGATTATATCAATCAAGGACTACAACATAGTAAAAAACCAGGTGATTCCATTGTGCCAATTGTGAGATCTGAAGAGGCGATTTCTGCAAAAATCGCCCAAGAATCGCCTGAGTCGCGCCGTCAATTTCGTCCAATTTCCCAACATTTTCTTGGTGATTTGAACACTGGGGTTTATTCACCTGGTGAAGAGGTACATCTCACTGAAATTTCAAGCAAAATGGATGGTACAATCTCCGGCGACAAGGATTCCGAGGATTCCGATGAACAAGCAGCCGGAAATTTGAAAAGTGACGGTGCAGCTGATCAGGGAGCTCTTTCTATGGACAAGGAGACATATCTTACTAATAGGTCCATCAATCTTGCTCAAAAACAAACCCAAATGGACACTCAAGTAAGTCTTGATGATTCTACAACTAATTTCCAAGCTGAAAATGAAGAGCTCAACTGTCATCCTGAAGCAGAACAGCAGGGGAATTACTCTAAGGATCATACCAGTCCTAATCGTACAAACCATGAACAACTATCTAGGATGGAGCAACGAATGGAGATACAACCAAACCAAGGAGATACGCGAACTAGCCTTGTCCAAAATGATCAACAAGACAATGCAAGGAATACCACTCTAGAAGTGATTGAAGTGGAGAGTTCATCACAATTCTCATTTGGAGTTCAACCAACAATTGCAATTCCACACACAGGAGGACAACAGTCATCAGGTAAGGATGCTAATTACACTACTAATCTTGATTGTGATCATACGCAGGTGCAACAGACGACTACCTGTTCACAAAAAGAAAATTCGAGTGCGGATGGCATCCAACCAGGTAAGTCTCCTCACTCAAATTCTAGTCGTGATGTTGTTAGTCGGGGTAGTAGTGAGGACCATAGGATTGTGAATGCAAAAGGGCAATCCACTGTTATGTTGAATGATAATGAACAGGGCAGGGGACACAGTGGAGTCCAAGAGCAGGTGGATCGAAATCTTAGTAATGCTCACCACAAAATCACTGATCATGGAGGGCAGACTGACCCCAGTAGGTATAACAGGGAGTTCCCTAAAATCTCCAGCAACTTTGAAAGACATACCAATCCCAACTCTGATGGTCAGCAAACTAAACAACCTAACCAATCCAAAAATCCCGACAATCTCAAAGGGAATCAAAACACCAAGCAGGAACTAAGTGCTGAGCCTGCTCCCTATACTGTGGTTCAAACATTAGCTGCAAGACTTAGACAAATCCATGCTACTCAAGCTACACCCATAGAGCTGATCCCTCCCAGACACACTACTAAGCAGGGCCAGCCTGCTGTGATCTATGACATGGATGATTTCATGAACAAATTGGCTGTGGATTGCAAATACACTCTTATAGGTAAATTCAGTACTTCCATGCCAAAAATAGAGCTTATAAGGAAGAGTTTCACCCTACAAGCCCAGTTGAATGGGGGAGTCAATATTGCTCACTATAATGCTAGGCATGTGTTTATTGATTTGGAGAATGAATTGGACTATAATACTGTTTGGACACAACAAAGAATGACTGTTGAAGGCAAGCTGATGAGAATACAAGCTTGGACTCCCAACTTTAGACCTGAGCAAGAAACACCTATTGTTCCTATATGGGTACTGCTGCCAGGTCTGCCATGGCATTGTTTCAAGAAAGAATTCATCACACCCCTTTTGGAGTCTGTGGGTAAAGTCTTATATTTAGATACTGCTTCCATCAAGAGAACTAGAGCTAGTATGGCCAAGGTTAAAGTCCAAGTAGATCTCACCAAGACTAGACCTCGACATGTTTGGATTGGTTTGGATGATGAAGATCTCACTATAGGGAGATGGCAACCTATTGAATATGAAAATATTCCTCCTTACTGTGACTATTGCAAACATCAAGGTCACAACTTAGGAGACTGTAACTTCAGAATAAGGGATGAGGATGCCAAAAGAAGGAAAGAGTTAGGAGCAGAGATGAAAAGCATGAATAAAGGGGAACAGGTGCAACAGGGAAAGGAACACAGGCAAAATAGGACTAAGGAACATGAGGACCCTCAACAACAAACCACCAAGGAAGGAAACAATCAACAACAATCTGAGCAGCAGCAGGAGGAAGCATGGCAAGTTTCAAGAAGGAGAAACAATAAATCACTGGAAGGGAGGATACATAAGACAGTATGGAGACCAACATCACCAACGAATGGAATGTCAAAAGAGCAGTCACAACCCACAGCTCAACAAACAGGTACAACCATTATTGCTAACCATAATTCTTTTACTAATCTTAACATGCAGGGAAAGCAAATTTACACTGCTCATGAGCACAACAACAGTAAAGGAGCAACAATACAGGGAGCACAAAGCAGGCCTATAGCAGACCACAACCAAGAAGTACAAACCACACAAACAGGAAACAAAGCAAAGAACAAGAGCACAGGTATTGACTCAATGCTCCCAAGTCCCACAAACCCCTATAATGCACTTTCTAATACTATTACTGAAGTTGAAGGAGGGATGGATGGGGGATGTCAGGAGAAACACACTAACTTGCAGGAAGGGGGGTCCAAAGGGGGGAATTTGACTCATGTTCTGCATGAGGGTACACACCTTGACCACAATCCAGACCTTAGAGCTCCTGCTACCACAGTTTTCCAGAATCCTATTTCAGATAAGCAAAAGACACAGCAGCTAGAACAAACTGGAGCAGGGCAGCAAATTAATACTGAAATCAACAAGGAAAAACACCAAGTGGAAGTATGCAGTGCGGGTAAAAATAACAAAGGATCCATGGCAAAAGATATGGGAACCAAAACAAGTACTAGCAATCATGGAAACACTCCCAAAAGCAAGAACAAACCGAGCAAAAAAAAAAGAGATGCTGAAAAGAAGAGACAGAATCCTCTACAGAATATTGAGCAGCAGGGAGAACAACAAAAGGAAGGGGAAGCTTGCAAGAAATTTATTATGGTTGATGAACATTTGGGCATGGATATCACCCCTCTACAAACCCAATATATGAACTCTCTTCCTAATGCTCCTCCAGATAAAAGGTCTGAAAAATGTCAAATGAACAAAACTCTTACCTTTGATGAATATGCTGTTGACAATTCAGAGGATGAACTTGATGAGGATAACCAATCACTCAATGACTCTGATGAGGATGATGAGACTAGTGAGCTACTGATTAGAGCTTTTAGTCCACTCCCTGAAAAAGGTGTTACAGATGTTCAACAGTTGACTGACACTCAGGGTCTATCCCCCAGAGGAATACATCAAGCTAAGCTCAAATTCAGAGGTCAAGATATTAACACTGTCACTGCTGGCAGACCAAACACTAGGTTGTTTACCTCCAGATCATCTTAATGATTAGTACAATCATTTGGAATGTGAGAGGGATTAACACCCAAGGTGTTATTGAAAGACTTAAAATGCTCAAGAAGATGCACCAACTCTCTATCATTGCTATCCTTGAGCCTTTCTCAGATACCATTCATATTCAAAATTTCAAGAACCTATTACTCATGGAGCATGCTGTGAGTAATTGCAATGGCAAAATTTGGCTCTTTTGGAACATGGACATTGACTGTGTAGTTGTAGAAGAGGATGAGCAACAAATTACTTGTGACATTGGCCACAATGAACTTCAAACTCATTTCAACATTACCTTTGTTTATGCCAAATGTAAAGATCACCTCAGAAGACCTTTATGGGACAGAATGTTACATCAAGCTGCTGAACCTAACAAACCTTGGTGCTCTGTGGGGGACTATAATGTTATCTCTTCTATTGAAGAGAAACTGGGAGGAGTTCCTTATAATATGAGAAAGAGTTTTGAATTCATAGCAGTCATTGAAGCCTGTGGTCTTGTGGATTTAGGCTTCAGTGGACAGAAGTATACTTGGTCTAACAACAGAGGCATACATCAGCGAGTGTGGAAAAGGCTGGACAGAGCTCTGGTTACTGATGTTTGGTTGGAAAAGATGCCTCAGACTACCATCACTCACCTACCATCTGTAGGGTCAGATCATTGCCCCCTATTGATGGAAATGACTGCAAGGGAGGAGGATTATATCAAATATTTTAAATTCCTCAATTGTTGGGCTGATCAACCTTATTTCTTGGACATAGTAAAAGCATGCTGGGACAGGACTGTAGAGGGTAACAATATGTGGAGTTTTCATCAGAAATTGAAGAGGTTGTCCAACACTCTTAGTAGATGGTCCAGAAGGGAATTTGGGGACATCTTCACTAAGGTCAAGGAATTTGAAGAGAGGGTCAGAACTGCTGAAGAGAATCTGATTCAAGAACACAGTGACACCAACAGGACAATTCTTCATGAACTCAATGCTGAGTATATCAGATTTCTGAAGATTGAAGATTCCATGTTGAAACAAAAGACTCAACTACATTGGTTCAAAGAGGGGGATTGCAATACAAAATATTTCCATTCTCTGATAAGGGGAAGAAGAAGAAGGTTATTCATCCACAAACTTATCAGGGAAGATGGGGAATGGATACAGGGAGATGATAATATTGCTGAAGCTGCCTGTGATCATTTCCAGGAACTCTTCACAGGGGCAGACCAAGTCATCTATGAGGCTCCCCTAGAGTGTATCCCTAGAATGGTCAATCAGGAGCAAAATGATAGTCTTACTACCATGCCTGATTTGGATGAGTTAAAGGAAGTGGTCTTCTCCATGAATCCTAATTCTGCAGCTGGTCCGGATGGTATGAATGGTTACTTTTTTCAAAAATGTTGGAATATTATCAAGCATGACCTCCTTGGAGTCATTCAGGCCTTCTTTTGTGGGCAAATGATCCCCAAATACTTTTCTCATTCATGCATAGTCTTGCTCCCTAAAGTGAACTATCCCAACAAGCTCACTGAATTTAGGCCTATTAGTCTTAGTAACTTCACTAGCAAGATCATATCTAAACTAGTAAGTTCTAGACTTAGTCCTATTCTTCCTAATTTGATTTCTCTCAACCAATCTGGTTTTGTCAAAGGGAGAAGTATATCTGAAAATGTTATGTTGGCACAAGAGATCATACATCAGATTAAAAAACCAAACATTGGAAGCAATGTCATTATTAAGCTAGACATGGCTAAAGCATATGATAGGGTCTCTTGGTCCTATATATGTTTGGTCTTGAGAAGAATGGGGTTTGAGGAAGTCTTTATTGATATGGTTTGGAGGATCATGGCTAATAATTGGTACTCTATTATTGTCAATGGTAAAAGACATGGTTTCTTTCAATCCACAAGAGGCCTCAAGCAAGGTGATCCATTATCCCCGGCCCTATTTATTTTAGGTGCAGAGGTTCTGTCCAGGTCCCTGAACAGACTCCACAACAGTCCTGATTATTATGGTTTCTTCATGGAACCAAGGGGTCCCCAAGTGAACCATTTAAGCTTTGCTGATGACATTATACTCTTCACTTCTGGAAGACAGAAAACTCTGAAACTTATTATGCAAACCTTGAAGACTTATGAAGACAGTTCAGGCCAGCTTATTAACACAGCCAAAAGTCACTTTATGGTCCATAATAGTGCTTTCAATAGCACTAGAGACAGGATCAAAAGAATCACTGGATTCAGACAGAAGGAGGGCCCTCTTACTTACCTTGGTTGCCCTTTATTTGCTGGTAGACCAAGGATTATTTATTTCTCTGACCTTATTAACAAAGTTCTGTGCAGGATTACAGGGTGGCACACAAAATTATTGAGCTATGGTGGTCGAGCAATTTTAGTCAAGCATGTTCTACAATCACTACCTATTCACCTCCTATCAGCAGTGACCCCCCCTGTTACTGTCCTAAAACAGGTCCAAAGTATCATGGCTGACTTTTTCTGGGGCTGGAGGAATGACAAGAAAAAATACCACTGGGCTTCCTGGAAAAACTTAAGTTACCCCTATGAGGAGGGAGGTATTGGTATGAGGAATCTTAAGGATGTATGCATATCTTTTCAATACAAACAATGGTGGTGCTTTAGATCCAAGCAAACTCTTTGGGGGGATTTTTTGAAGGCTAAGTATTGTCAAAGATCCAACCCTATTAGTAAGAAATGGGATACAGGAGATTCACTTACTTGGAAACACTTGATGCACAACAAGTATAAAGCTGAAGAACATATTCAATGGAAACTCAACTCAGGCAACTGCTCCTTCTGGTGGGACAATTGGCTTGGTGTTGGACCCCTTGCTCACTTCTCCACTGGCAGTAACAGGTTCAATAATACAACAGTAGCAGAGTTCTGGGAGGAGGGTCAATGGAACCTGAACAAACTCATTCAACAAGCTCCCAAAGACTATCTTGCTAACATTCTGTCTACTGAACTCTACGTACAGCAACACATCCCTGACCAGGCCATCTGGAAGCTCACCAGTGATGGACAATTCACTTGTTCATCTGCATGGAATGAGATTAGGCAGAAGAGGACCAGGACGAGCATCAACACTTTCATTTGGCACAAGAGTATCCCCTTTAAAATTTCTTTTCTTTTATGGAGAACTCTACGTGGTAAACTCCCTACTAACGAGAAACTAACCAGCTTTGGCAATGAGCCGGATAATTGTTTTTGTTGCAGCTACAGGCCAGGTCTGGATACCATAGAACACAGCTTCAACAATGGACAATTTGCTACCTATGTGTGGAAAAGCTTTGCAGTTGATGCCGGGATCATCACAGATCACAGCTCCTTACCTCAGCTCATCATGCAGTGGTGGTCTGCCAAGTATAACAATGAAGCACACAGGCTGTTATTACAAGCTACACCTATTTTTATATGCTGGAACCTATGGAAGAACAGATGTGCTAGCAAATATGGGGGGAAACAGCCCAACATCAGTAGAGTCAAATATGCTATCTACAAGGACAACTACAAACTCATGACTACAACTTTCCCTCAACTCAAATGGCCCTCAAACTGGAAGGATCTGATTCTGCTGGGAGGAAAATGTATTCATGATACGAAAGTAACCTTGGTTAAATGGATAAAACCTCCAGATGAATGGATTAAAATCAACACAGACGGCAGTGCTCTACAGAACCCTGGCAGAATTGGAGCAGGTGGCATCATAAGGGACCAATTTGGTGAACTATTGCTAGCATTTGCAACCCCTTTGGGGGAAGGTTCGAACAACCAAGCAGAAACAGCAGCAGCCATCTTTGGGATGACATGGTCCCTAGAACTAGGACACATGAAAGTTATCTTGGAGGTGGATTCACAACTCTTAGTGGATTGGATAGCTC
>JAJOOO010079829.1:0-27951 GCA_029582685.1 Solanum piurae
CACTATAAATTTATCACAAAATTTAATCAAAAAAACAACCAAATAAATGCATAATCACAGAATAAAGACAATATCCAACGAACTAAATACCATAAACGCAACTAAAGTACTATCCAAAATTACAAAAGAGATTCAAAAGCATAAAACATTCATGAAATTCTGTCTTAAGAAATGACACTTTTTACTCCTTGACCCTCCGATTTGACTGACCACCTTGGTTAGAAACTTCATCTTCACTAACAGATTCAGTATCAATTTTCATCTTTCCATATTCCCACAGTAATGCTCCAAATCTCAACCGAAGATTTTCAGCATTTAAACCCGACATAGATACGTTCCTATCTCCACGACACACATATTCAGCAAAAGCACAGGTATACAGACCACAATCCCTATAAATATTACCCAATCAGCATAATTAGTACAATACATAGTTAATCAACAACAAAAAAGCCACATTATACTTACGTTGAATTGTCGCATTGTTGTGGGATGTTTTCACGATTACCATATACCAACGGATCACCAACTGGCCTTCCAGCATAATGCACATCTGTATTCCAGTCAATGTCTTTCCTTAAAGCATAATAATCAGTAGCAACTAGGAACAAAGGTATCATTCTAGATATTTTTTGAACCAAACTTGTTACTGCATTGGTATGTTTAACCCCATAACCATAAGTTTGGTTGGCTTGTGAAGCGTTTCTGTGAGAAGATTAAAGGTTAAGAAGTTGAAAAAGAATGAGAAGATTAAAGGTTAAGAAAGTTGAAGAAGAATATGGAAGAAAACCCTTTTGACTTCCCAAAATATTTTCAAGATTTCTTGAAATTATCACTCAACATTGATAACTACACCCTTTCTTGGTAAATAAAATAGCTTTATCAGAACAAATTAAAAGCTAATTATGATCCCAAAGAATTTCACTATGCCTAAAAAATGGAAAAAAAAAGGTAATGAACGTGTGAATTTGGAACTGTTTAGGAGAGAGGATATTTGATAAATATTAATATCCTAATTATACTCCCTATAAAAGGCACGAATTACTAAAAGTATGAGAGAGAAAATCTGTAAAATAAAATAAAATTAAATACAAAAATTAAATGTTTTGTTATGTATGTAATTTTAAAACTTAGTTTGTAATTAAATATAAGTATATTGATATTTTGTTAATAAAAGTCTTAAGTAGTATATTTCTGTAATTTTTCCAATTTTATATAAGGCGTGTCTTGGCCAATTACAAGCAATTTTTCTACAATATATAGAGAGATACATGCATCAAAACAACATTTCTTCTACAAAAAAAATGAAACAACGCAATGAAAACTTGAAGTTTTCCTTCTTGTTTACAGATTTAATATCATTTTGCACAATGAATATTGTTAGTTTTTTAGATATCTAACAATATATGGTTTCTTTCATAAAAAATATAAGGCGGTGATTGTAATGGGTCCAACAGGTTGGGAAGATCTAGCCTTTCCATAGATCTATTAGCCAATTCATTCTCAATAGAGGTCCAGATATAGGGTCGCGATATGTCATTTTCTAGAAAAAGAGTACGACATTCGTAGTCTCCTTATTTGTGGCTATATAACAAGTAATTTTGTACACTTTTATTTTGTCCCTATTCACAAATTCTATTGGAAAATGGTTGGCTAGATCAATGGAAAGTTAAGATTTTCCCGTTCTTGTTGCTCCCATAACAATCACCTCCTTTTTAAGGAATTTCCACTGCAGAGCGTATTCGCATAAGAGGCTATCATGGTATCTTTCACTCCATAGTAAGACCCGATTTTGCTTAGACTACGGTGCAGATGTCCGATAAAAATGCAGATCTGGAGGTTGTTTTCTTTGCAGATCTAGAGGTCAGATCCCCTATGATCCAAAATTTTAACATTCGTGGATATAGATAATTGTATGGATAAGGGTGGGGGAATTTGGATAAAAGTAATTCAAGTATCTATAAATAGAGTAATGAAAAAATATGAGATATTATGCAATTTGTAGTTGACATTTTTTGGGAAGAGAATTGCGTTCTCACAAAAAACCACAAAGGTTTAGACCCAAAAGTTTACTCCTGTCATTCATTGGAGATTTACTCGAGCTCACCGGTTGATGGTGGTGAAGTCCTCTTGCTCGTTGCTCTGGAAAAGGTAAACTCTTCCTGTTGTTGGTTTTTCTTTTGTCTACTATGCTTGTAAATAGGTTATTTGCTTCGTCGTAGATTATATTTAGTCCTAATTATTTCCTTTAGTGATTTACATTCTACCGTTTCGCTTATAGAGTAACTTTTTATTTTGCTAGTAAGAGTCATTTATGTTGCTCTTGTTGTTATGAAGAATGCAATGTGTCTTGATTCATGTTTAAGATTTGCTCTTTTTCTGCGGTTTTTTTTATCTTAGCTTAGTTCTTGTTTCTTTTAATATGATATAATCTTTTTCTAGATCGGTTTAGATTCCAAATGATAGTACGTCTGGTGTAAGGACCCTCTAGGTCATATTCTTTGTTTTATGATCTTTTTAATGCTTAGAGATTTCCTGTAGTGATATTTTTGACTTTATGGGACTGACAAGTCGATCACCGAGTCATTTGTTTGGATTTTGTAAGTTTACGTATTTTAGAGCCTTTGTGCTTGGGCATTTGACTTCAGTCAAAAGTTCAGAAAGACAGTCTCAAAACGCATTGAAAACTTGAAGTTGTTAACCCTATGTTTTTCCCCTTGTTTCCTATTTCTATTCTTTATTTCTTGGATACTTTACTATCTCATGTTTAGTTACTTTTGTTATGCTTTTCTTATTACTTGGTGTTTATGATTTTGCCATCTTTTGAGCTCAGTCGCTCATTTCCTGATGAGTACTATTTTTGGTACTCATACTACACTTCTACCCCCTTGCAGATTGCAGTGAAGTTATCACCGTTGATTTTGAGTCATGCGAAGAATCTTGGGATGTAGAATATTATGGTGAGCTCTTGGCGTCTGGAGCTACCGGTTTATGTCTGTTTTGGCTAGGCTTAGTCTGTAGATTGTATTTAGAGACAACCTGTACTGGTATTGTAATTGTGAAAGCCTTGTACTCGTATTTCAGATTAGATTATCAAATACTAACTGATGTCAGGTCTTGGGATGGTTTTGTTAATTACTTTTTTCTGCGTTGTTCTATGCTCTTACTTCTTGTTGTTGTATTTCGCTTGGTAGTCCGTTGCTTATGGCTCCAGACTACGGGTTAGGATTACCTACAGGCGGGGTGTAGTAGGTGCCATCATGACCTAGAATTTATTTCTTCATTTTCGATTGTAGTTAATTATTTCCATTGTATATTTTGGTTAGATTTATTTCTGTTGCAAGTTTAGCTTACAGTTATATTTATTTGATTTGAATTCTATTAGTTGAACTTGGATGAATCTTCTAGTAAAGTTGTCATGTTTGGGTTTCAAAGTCTCTTTACTTTGTCAAATTATTTCACTTATCAATTTTGAATGATTATCAATTTTTGTTCATCACTTGTTCAATTTCTTAAAAATGAACGATAAGTTTCTTGAAATAATTGATTCAAGTTTTTCTTATCACATGTTTTAAAAAAAAAACATCAAGTTTTAGTCAAATAAATGATTCGTCGGATAACCGCATATTGAAGCATACATTTTAAGGGCTAACAACTTATTTTTATGGAAATAGGAACCACGTAGGAGTATAAGTCCCCTCTATTGAGCATCATATTTAGTGATCAGGCCAATCATGCCTTTATACCCCTGGAAACATATATTGGGTTTTCTCGATAGGGCGTATACATCGGACTCCGTGTTTAGCTCACGTTGTTTTATATCGGTTAATAGTAGCTCCCACAGTCAGACTCCTAGTGCATTTGACCATTTTTTCAGTATATACTTTAGTATTCAGTTTACCATGTCATGTTCATGATTAGCACTTGGTCATTGCATTCAGTTTAGCTTTTCAGTTATGTTTCAGTACTTACATTCCTGCTCAGTTTATGTCAATGCTCAGTTATTCTTTGTTCAGCTTACATATATTTTTTCAGCTTAGTATCTATATTATGCATGCTCAGTACATTCCAAGTACTGACGCATACTCTGCGTTACATCATTTCATGATGCAGGTTCAGGTACTGAGCATCCAGGTCGCACTTAGATCGGTTCTCGATACGAAATTAGTATCTTTAGTGGTGAGTCCTCATACTTCTAGGACAATAGACATGCTTTTCATTTTATTCTTTATATTTAGTTTTTAGTTTTGTTAAGGTTAGCTGGGGGAATGTTCCAGCAAATCGACATCGGTTAGAGGCTTTTCAGACATAGTAGTAGAATCAACTTGAATTGTTAAGTTTAATATTTCAGTTGTTATAAAACTCTTAGTATATTTTATACATTTAGACTAGTTGGTTGTTCCCCACTTTCAATTTCCATGTTTTAGCTTCCCCATAGTAGATGTCTTATTCAGTGATTCTCAGTATGCTTGATATATACCAGACACGGGGTTAGCTTGGGGTCACTCGTGATCTTAGGTCCCATGTTACGTTAAGAGGGTAGCCTCAGGGTGTGACACCTATGTCCCTCCTCATATCGTTCCACCAAAAGACTTCTCGTAGATCACGGTACATCTTAGTAGTACCTGGATGAATGGAATATGTGGTATTAAAGGCTTTTGTAAGGATCTGCTTTTTCAACTCGCGCACATTAGGAACACATATGCGACCTTGATAACGAAGTACACCATCTCCCCCTTGGGAGAAAACCTCTACTCTCTGCTGATGAATTGCACCTTTGAACTGAAGTAATATAAGATCACTATCCTATTTTTCCTTAACCTCTACTACCAATGAAGATTCTGACCCATTCTAAACTACCACACCACCATTTGACGTGTCTGTAAGGCAAACACCTAAGAGAGAAAGTTGATGCACATCTTTGACTAATTCTTTCTTCTCTTCCTCAACATCTTCTACACTATCATCGATAGTTTGCTGAGGGCGTCAGCCACTACATTGGCCTTACCAGATCGTAGAGCACATTCATGTCATAACCTTTGAGGAATTCAAGTCATCTCCTCTGACAAAGATTCAACTCTTTCTGAGTGAACACATACCGGAGGATCTTATAATATGTGAACACATCAACATGAACACAATACAAGTAGTGTCTCCAAATCTTTATGGCAAATACTATGGCTGCAAATTTGAGGTCATGAGTCGAGTAACTCTTCTCGTGGACCTTAAGTTGTCTAGAAACATAAGCTATGACCTTACCTCGCAGCATCAACACAAAATCTAGGCCGACCCTGGATGCATCACAATAAATCACATAACCATTTGAACCATCTGTTAGAGTCAAGACAGGAGTTGTAGTCAACCTAGTCTTCAGTTCTGAGAAGATTTTATCACACTCATCTGATGACTGAAACTTGACCTTTTCCTGAGTCTACTTGGTCAATGGGGAAGCTATGGATGAAAATCCTTCCACAAACCTGCTATATTAATTGGTCGAACCCAAGAAACATCTTATATCAGTTGGAGAGGTAGGTCTAGGTCAGTGTTGTACGACCTTAATTTTCTAAGAATCCACTTGGATCTCTTCGTTGGATACCACATGACCAAGGAAAGCGACTGACTATAACTAGAATTCTACTTTGCTGAAGTTAACAAATAGTTGGTGATCTTTGAGGGTTTGCAAAACAACTCTCAAATGAGTCGCATGCTCTTCCTTAATCTGAGAATAAATGAGGATATCATCAATAAATTAATGACGAACAAGTCCAAATATTATTTGAACACTTTGTTCATTAAGTCCATGAAAGTAGCAGGATCATTTGTTAGTCCAAAAGATATAACTACAAATTCATAGTGACCATACCGAGTCCTGAAGGTTGTCTTTAGGATGTCACTATCTCTGACTCTAAGATGATTATAGTCATATATGAGGTCTGTTTTAGAAACGAAATTAGCACCCTGAAGTTGGTCGAACAAGTCATTAACCTCGAGGATGAGATACTTATTCTTGATTGTAATTTTGTTCAGTTGACGATAGTCAATACACATTCTGAGAGAACAATATTTCATTTTCAAAAACAACACTGCATCACCCCATGGAGAGATATTGGGCCTGATAAAGCCCTTATCTAGAAAGTCTTTCAACTGTTCTTTCAATTCCTTAAGCTCAGCTGGAGCCATTCTATAAGGAGCAATCGAAATAGGCTGGATATCTTGAAGGAGATCGATTGCAAAGTTGATTTCCCTTTTGGGAGGAACTCTGGTAAGATCTTCTAGGAACACTTTTTTAAACTCATTTACTATTGGCACAGACTCAAAAGTTAGGGTCTCAGATTTTGAATCCTTAACCTGAACGAGATGATAGATATACCCTTTTGAAATAATTTCTCAAGCCTTAATGCAAGAGATAATTTGACCATAAGCATTGAGCTTCTACCCTTCAATTCTAACATTGGCTCATTTGGATACTAAAGCTAAACGATCCTAGTTCTACAATCGACTGAGACATAAAATGAATGTAACCAATCTATTCCTAGAATTATATCAAAATCTACCGTTTCTAACTCTACCAGGTTTGTTGAAGTAACTTTCTAGGAAACTGTGACAGGGCAATTTTTATATACCGATCTAGCTATACCTGGGTCACCAACTTGAGTAGAGACTGAGAAGAGTCCTGAGAGATTTTTTGGACTAACACCAAAGTTTACTGCTATATATAGAGTGACAAAAGAAAGTGTAGCCCCTGGATCTAAAATTGCATAAATATCTAAATGGAAGACTTTCGACGTACCAGTGACCACATCGGGAGAATCTTCTTAGTCCTGGCGAGCCTTGAGAACATACAACCTGTTATGGCACTAACAACTACATGTACCAGATGAGACACCCTGTTGAATGGGGTAACCCACTGGATCTGCTGAAGTTGTACACTAAGCCCTATTAGCTCCTTGCCCTTTCCTGGCAGAAGGGAAATCCTTCAACCTATGACCAGACTAGCCACACCTAAAATACCCCTCTCTTCCTGCAAGACACTCACCCGAATGGTTCTTACGATACTTTAGGTATGTTGGAAAAGTTTGATAACCTGAAGCACTCCCCTATGACTTAGAGTCTGATGCCTTACGTTTATGATCCTATTGAAACCTGGGGGATGGAGCGCTAGCAGATGAAGGTGTTGGGGCTATAGAACTTTGCTGAAATAGTGAGTGATTTCCACCACCCGACCTTTGCTGGGAGTATTCATAATTTCCCGTTCTAGCCTTCTTGTTGTCCTTAGCCATTTCCGTAAGCTTATCACCTTCAACCTGCTCAACATGAGTCATTAGTATGGAGAAATCCATATCTCCTAATAGCATGGCATTCATGTACTCTCTATTGACCAGATCGGATACTCTAAACAAGAACTTGCTCATTTGTGCCCTCAAATCAGCACCCTTATGTAGAGTATACCTGGAAAACTGAGTGAACTTCGTCCCGTATTCTTGGACCAAAACTGAGCCCTGCTTCAAGTTAATAAACTCCTGGGCCTTAGCCTCCCTTAACTCTATCGAGAAGAAACTGTCCAGGAAAGCTCCAATAAAATAGTTCCAAGTCACATGAGCTGCACCCACACCCATGTTGTCTTTCCACGGCGTTACCAAATATGAGCCACATCCTTAAGTTGATAGGATTTCAAATCGACACTATCCTTGCATTAACCCAACAATATTCTTAACCTCATCAATGAAGTTTTGTGGGTCCTCACGAACCTTCGACCCTAGAAATTCTGGTGGATTCATACGAACAAAGTCTAGAACCCTAGTTGCAGCAGATCCACCAGTGGGGTTTGCAGGAACTGGGGCCATCTGACTGGCCTGGTTGGCAACTATCTGTACTAATAGCTGGATCGCGTTATGGAACTCTACATTTGTAACCTCATGATTCAGGACTAGAGGGAATGCATTATGCGGGCATTAGCATTCCGTGCATTAACTCTACGAGGATGCATGATCTGAAATGTACAATGATGGATTATAAGGTAGAAGTTGAATCACTCCTTACACACGAAAAGAATAGCAAAGGAAGTAAAGTTTTACTTAAAACACTTTGTAGCCTCCCCCTCATAGATGTGGCGCGCTTCACAACCATTAACGAGACTCTACTTAGTGTGGCTTTCAGACACCCTAGGACTCTTGAACCTAATGCTCTGATACTAAGTTTTACTAAGTTTTTCACGCCCCGAGGCTACCCCTAGACATAACACGGGACCTAGGATCATGGATAACTCCAAGCTAATCATGAGTCTAGCATATATCAAGCATACTGAGAACAACTAAGTAAAACATATACTATGCGGAAGCTAAATCAATTGATATCTAAAGAGGGAACAAAACCCAAATAGGTCTGAAAGTAAATATAAATAACAAGAGTTTAGTGATGAATGTCACAATCACTTAAAAACTCAAGTTGAATCTACTACTTTGTCTGAAAAACCTCTTACTGAGTCAAGTTGCTGGGACATGCCCCCATCCAACTCTCACAAAACTAAAACTAGAAATAAAGACTAAAATAGAAAGCTCTATTGTGCTAGAAGTATGAGGACTCATGACATGGAGTTGAATTGAGAATCGATCTAAGCATGATCTGGATGCTGAGTGCCTGAACCTACATCATGAAACGATGTAGCACAAAGTATCCATCAGTACTTGGAATGTACTGAGCATGCAAAATATAGATATGTTAAGCTGAACAAAGTATATAAGCTAAAAAAGGCATAACCAAGCAATGATATAATCTAAACAAGGATATAGATATGTACTGAAGTATAACTGAAAGGTAAATTGGATGTAATTACGAAGTAATAATCATGAAGATAACCTAATGAACTGTATACTGAAGTAACTGTTGTAAACCTGGTCAATGCATTAAGAGTCGGACTATGGGAGCCACTACTAACTGACATAAACCACGTGAGCTAAACGCAGAGTTAGATGTATATGTCCCATCGAGAGGACCCAATATATCTTCCCAGGGGTATAAAGGCATGATTGTGGCGTGATAACTAAAACTGATGCCTAATTGAGGGGACTTATTAACCTATGCGAGCACGTAGTTTAAGAC
Organism: Solanum piurae; assembly: GCA_029582685.1. NCBI lineage: Eukaryota > Viridiplantae > Streptophyta > Magnoliopsida > Solanales > Solanaceae > Solanum > Solanum piurae. Next base: position 9,100 of record JAJOOO010079829.1, read on the forward strand.
TTTGAGGGTACGTTAAACCCTAGTCCAACTCGGTGCTACCTCTACTCATAACTGAATATTCCTGAAGCTAAAATGCACTAAATACTGAATAGCTCAAAACTGACATGCTAACTAAGAATGCAACATTTAAATACTAAGAATATAACATTCGAAATCTGAAGCACGAATTTTAGTATGGTTGGCCTAGCAAGTATAATTCATGAACTAGGATAAATTTACACAAGATAGGGTTCTGAGTGTTATGCATGAAATTATACTAAAATTATCAAGATCAAAAGAACCATAATCACAATAAATCTTGAAAATCTAGAAACCCTAGGTCTGAACAATTTATGAGAATCTGAAGAACTAACTGAATTCTAGGGACCTAATGGGTGAAACAAACCCACTAGTGAAATCCCATATACACGGTGAAGAAGTCTACGGAGAAATCCTTTGGATTTCTGGGCTGAACTTGAAGAACACCTCTGTTTGTTTTTGGAAGACCTAGCGCCTATTACCATTCTTTTTGTTCTAATTTGTTGATTGTTTTGAGAATAAGGGTTTTGGGTAGGTTCTAACTAGATTATTAGGCTTAGACTAAGTAAAACGATGCAATTTTGGCATTAAACAACGTAGTTTAAGTTCCCAAAGCATAGGGGAAAAGACCAAAATGACATTGACTTAAAAGTTGATGAAGGCCTAACACAAAGCCACTGACGGACCGTCATTTTAACCATTGCCCGTCAATTGGGTCGTGGTTTGTGGCTCTACCCAACATGGCTCTACTAAAATGAGCGTAACTTTTTACTCCAAGATTGGATGTTACCAAACTCAGTGGTGTTGGAAGGAGGACTCAATTATCTTTAATTTGATAGTTCATGGGCCACCTAATATATTTTGTGCTAAAAGATATGACCGTTTGAAGTTTAACCAAAACATGAAGCCTAACATGTTCCCTCCACGGTCTACTTGACGGACCGTGTAAGTTTCCATGGGCCGTACAGGCCACCGTGGTTCTTCACAGTGGTTGGGGTGGTACTGGGTCGATTTCACTGGAAACTTGATAGACCGTGTGGGATTTGACAGCCTGTGGAGGGCTCTGTGGTCCTCCCTACCCGTCTGGTTATGAACCACGACAAGGGTGATGGGTTATGGTCCTGTTCACGGCCCATGAACCCCTTCGTGGTTCACCCTTTTTATCGTGTACGGTCTTAGTTAAATCTTGAGGTGTTACAGGTGGGATGCAGGGTGGGTTGAAGTAGGTTTTTTTGAAATTAATGTGCGGCGGGTTGCGGGTATATGTGATTTTATGTGGTTCAAACTTAGTTTTAACATTTTACATGTCATAAGAGTAATAGATCATTTTTATTAAGATAATTTATTTAAAGCTACTAAAATATTCAGGATAGTAAATGAAAATGGTTAATTTAAAAATAATACAATTTCTTACATGTTTCCAATTGGCCTCTAAAAACCAAAATTTCAAGTCACTATCCTATTAAATTAATACAACTTAATGAAAAAGTGAATTTATTTTTGTGAATTTTATTTTAGTATCAAACATAACTAGAAACATATAATATTAAATAAATTATGTGGGGCGGGTGGGGGTTGAAAATGAAAAAAGTTGTTATGCAGGGCGTGGTGGGGCAGATTAAAAATTATGCAGGTTAAGGTCAACCCACCCCACCCGCACCCCGCAGCGCCCCATTGCCATCCATAAATATTTTGAAATGATATAACTTTTGAAGACAAATAGACAGTACTGTAATTTATAATATTTTACATACACTTCAAAAATAGATAAATCAATTTTACTACCAATTAATGATTGTGGTGAAGTGGTAAGTACTATCTCGAGTTCAAATCTGTCTAGATATGAAGTCGTCATGTTTATAAAGTGTTTTTACCCCCAATATCAATCTTTACCACGTGAATTCAGATTTAGTTGGACCCTAAATCACCTTTGTCAAAAATTGGTTAAAGACATCAACAAAAAAAAAAAATCTGAAAGGAGTGAAAAGGCACAAGTAATTTTTTGGGTGATCATTTATATATATATATATTCATTTACGGTAAAGTCACTTAACTATGTTTTAACATAAAAAAACATAGTTAAAATATAATAACACAGAAATCACATTTGTAGGAAGATTCAACTTCAAATGAGTATGAGTATTTTTACTTTATATTTTTGGACTAATAGATACAAATCTTCCGGACACTAAGCAACATATTAACGAAATAAATTTTTTTTGGTACTTTAATTTTTGAACCAAACTGCAAATGTATGATCTTTATGAAAGAAAGTCGGACTAAAAACAATTAAATAAGAGGGATATATTGTATTGTATTTTGTTGAATACAACATTTGGATGGATTGTATTGTTCTCCGTTATTACATTATATGATACATAAAAAATATTGAATGATTAAACTACAAGAAAAGTAGACTACGAGGTAGAGCTACTATAATAAGATACTACAAAGAATAAAATAAGATTATTAAGTTATAAGTAAAGACGAATAAGAAGAAATATTAAGATTATGACATGATCATACCAAATTGGTCATTACATAAAATTTGAATTTATGTCGTTATCTAACCATTAATTGAATCGTTATATGATTCAATAAAATTTAATTAACAATCAAAATACACATGATATTTAAAATAACAATACAATACATTATACAACAACAACAATCCAAATTAAATAAATATGTCGATTTTTATTATTTATCCGGTCTAGTGTCTTAAACTTATTACAATTTATATAATTCCTTTTTTATTATTTTAACCCAAAGTCCATTTATGGCCGAAACTATTCCGCCCACTAATCAGACGACATTTGAAGCAAATTCAAGGCCAACAAGATGATGCCATGTGTTTAAATGTCGTGGCAGCTCTGAGTAAAAATAAAAACGATTCAAAAGCCGCCAAGTGTTCTAAAAGGCGTGTCTTGGCCAATTACAATCTCATTTTTTACAATATATAGAGAGATACAAGAATCAAAAAGAAATTGCTTCTACAAAAAGAATGAAACAGCGCATTGAAAACTTGAAGTATTCCATCTTGTTTACAAATTTAATAACATTTTACACAATTAATATTATTAGATTTTTAGAGATCTAATAATATATGGTTCCTTTCATAAAAAATATAAGGTGGTGATTGTAATGGGTCCAACGAGATGGGAAGATCTAGCATTTCCATAGATCTATTAGCCAATTCATTTTCAATAGAGGTCCTGATATAAGGTCGCGATATGTCATTTTCTAGAAAAAGAGTACTACATCCGTAGTATTCTTATTTGTGACTATATATCCAGTACTTTTGTACACTTTTATTTTGTCCCTATTCACAACTTCTATTGGAAAATGGTTGGCTAGATCGACGGAAAATTTAGATTTTCCCATTCTTGTTGCTCCCATAACTATCACCACCTTTTTAGGGGATTTCCACTTGAGACCGTATTCGCATAAGAGGCCGTCACAGGATCTTTCACTCCATAGTAAGACCTAATGTTGCTCAGACTCGGGTGCAAATGTCCGATAAAAATGCAGATCTACAGGTCTTTTTGTTTTTTGCAGATCTAGAGGTCAGATCCTCTATGATAAGTTTTTTTATCATTCTTGGATATAGATCCTTGTATCAATAAAGTTGGGGGAATTCGGGTAAAAGTAATTCAAGTATCTATAAATAGAGTAATGGAAAAATATGAGATATTATGCAATTTGCAGTTGACATTTTTTGGGAAGAGAATTGCGTTCTCACAAAAAACCACAAAGGTTTAGACCCAACATTTTACTCCTGTCATTCATTGGAGATTTACTCGAGCTCACCGGTTGATGGTGGTGAAGTCCTCTTGCTCGTTGCTCTGGAAAAGGTAAACTCTTCCTATTGTTGGTTTTTCTTTTGTCTACTATGCTTGTAAATAGGTTATTTGCTTCGTCGTAGATTATATTTAGTCCTAATTATTTCCTTTAGTGATTTACATTCTACCGTTTCTCTTATAGAGTAACTTTTTATTTTGCTAGTAAGAGTCATTTATGTTGCTCTTGTTGTTATGAAGAATGCAATGTGTCTTGATTCATGTTTAAGATTTGCTCTTTTTCTGCGGTTTTTTTTATCTTAGCTTAGTTCTTGTTTCTTTTAATATGATATAATCTTGTTCTAGATCGGTTTAGATTCCAAATGATAGTATGTCTGGTGTAATGACCCTCTGGGTCATATTCTTTGTTTTATGATCTTTTTAATGCTTAGAGCTTTCCTGTAGTGATATTTTTGATTTGATGGGACTGACAATTCGATCATCAGGTCATTCGTTTGGATTTTGTAAGTTTACATATTTTAGAGCTTTTGTACTTGGACGGTTGACTTCAGTCAAAAGTTCAGAAAGACAGTCTCAAAATGCAATTATGAGTGTTTCATTATCTCCTGAAGGGCCATTTTAGGCTAGAGGAATGGTTTGTTTGGGCCCCGGGACTTTTGGTGTGAGTTTGTGTCGTTAGGCTTGCGATCCAGGTGCATTGTTGACCCTAGGTTTTACTCCTTATTTCCTATTTCTATTCTTTATTTCTTGGCTACTTTAGTATCGCATGTTTAGTTACTTGTGTTATGCTTTTCTTATTGTTTGGTGTTTATGCTTTTGCTATCTTTTGAGCTCAGTCGGTCGTTTCCTGATGAGTACTCTTTTTGGTACTCATACTACACTTCTACCCCTTGCAGATTGTAGTTAAGTTATCACCGTTGATTTTAAGTCGTGCGGAGAATCTTGGGATGTCGAATATTAGGGTGAGCTCCTGGCGTCTGGAGCTACCGGTTTATGTTTATTTTGGCTAGGCTTAGTATTTATATTGTATTTAGAGACAACCTGTACTTGTATCGTAATTGTGAAAGCCTTGTACTCGTATTTCAGATTAGATGATCAACTACTAACTGATGTCGGGTGTTGGGATTGTTTCGTTAATTACCTTTCTCTGCATTGTTCTATGCTCCTACTTCTTGTTGATGTCTTTCGCTTGGTAGTCTGTTGCTTACGGCTCTGGACTACGGATTAGGATTACCTACTGGCGGGGTGTAGTAGGTGCCATCATGACCTGAGATTTATTTCTTCAATTTCGATTGTAGTTAATTATTTCCGTTGTATATTTTAGTTAGATTTATTTTTGTTGCAAGTTTAGTTTACAGTTATATTTATTTGATTTGAATCTATTAGTTGAACTTGAATGAATCCTCTAGTAAAGTTGTCATATTTGGGTTTCAAAGTCTCTTTACATTGTCAAATTATTTCACTTATCAATTTTGAATGATTATCAATTTTTGTTCATCACTTGTTCAATTTCTTAAAAATGAACTCAATGTTTCTTGAAATAATTGATTCAAGTTTTTCTTATCACAATGTTTTAAATAAAAATAAAAAAACATCAAGTTTCAGTCAAATAAATGATTCGCCGGATAACTGCATATTGTTAGCCTACATTTCAAGGGCTAACAACTTGTTTATATGGAAATAGGAACCACATAGCTGTTCTTTGGACTTCAAAAGATTTTTTTATTTTAGATTTTTTTGAGATTAACTGAAATGTTTCTTGATTTTCCTTTGTTATACAGTTAAGCATATTTAATCCTAATTTACTTAGATGTATAGTTTGTTCTTAAAACCAAATAAATGAGGGTAACCTTTTGTCAAGCTGGATTCCAATCTCAATAATAATAAAAAAGTTTTCATAGGGGATACATGACACTTGGAGGTCCTAATTGGGCCAGTTTTCTAACAACAAAGGCATTTTTATGCTATTTTTAATAGTTCAAGTGTATTGTTGGGCCAACCCCCCCTCCCCCAATAGTTCAAGGTTCTTTTTGGCCATTTTTCTATTTTTTGATAATTTGGTTAAGCACTAAACTTCCGTCAATTTTAACGACCAAATATACATTATAGATTTATTAAAAGTTATATGTAAATATTACAAGGATCAAAATTGGATAACATCCTAACTCCCGGACCAAAATTGTTATTTTTCCTTTTATAAAATAGCATGGTTGTTAGGGTTAATTTAAATTTCAAACGCTGCTAGGTGGGAGTTTATTCAGGCTGCTACATATCTTTTTAGTCGTCGAAACTTGAATCAATCTGGCTAGGTGATAAGTGAAATATGGGTATATAGAAAAGTGATATTTTTCGTTTTAAAAAAAAGAGGGGAGAAGATGACTTTAGCATATAGTTTAAAATATTTGACCAACTATTCGGGCAGAAAAGTTTAATTTCTGGATAGACAACTCAAGATTTTATTTGCTTAATATGTGACTATTTTGTGTTATGTTTGAGGCTTTAAGCATCGACTTTTTCTAGAAAATTGGATGGGAACTTGTTGAACGTCTTGAAATAATATAACTTACGAAGACAAATAGATAGTATTATAATTTATAATCTTTTCCATACACTTCAATAAAAGACAAATCAATTTTACTAACAATTAATGATTGTGGATGAGAGGTAAGTACTCTCTCAAGTTCAAGTCTCTCTAGGTATAAAATGTAACACTTCGGTATTTGAAAGAGCTAAAAATAGAAAGAATCAAATTGGAAATAGCCAAATCTGAAATTTTTCAAGTTTCGCTTAAGTTGTGAGTTTTGGGTCAACTTCAAATGACCATACCTTTCAGTACAGGATGAGTTAGGTGGCCCATAAGATATCAAATGAAAGGTCTTGGAATCCTCTACCCAACGCCACCGTATTTGCTAATTTTTGAACTCGTATGCGGGAGATATGCCCGTTTGAAATCAGGCTGTCCATTTAAGGAAAATTGCCCAGATTTAAGAGGGGTATTTTGGTCTTTTCCTTACCCAATCAGATTAAAACAAAATTTGTTAATATTTAGGGTCTAAACTGATCTGGTTCAGTTTTACAAATCCTAAAATACACTAGGGTTTTGAGGATTTCAAGAAGAGGAGAAAAGAGGAGAGGATTCAAGTGTTAGTCAAGTTCTTAAGGTTTTCTTGCGAATTTTCTCCAAGGGTTTAATCCCTAAGAGGTATGTTAATATTGGGTTCGTTCACCCACACGCCAACCATGTTATTTTCAACAAAGTTTCGTTCTTGAAGTTGAAGAATTTGAGTTCTTGATTAGTTTCTTGAAAGTACTGTATTCCGTTCTTGAATTAGGATGGATTGATGATTTATTTATATAATTTTGATTTATTGAGGCTAGTTTCGAGTGGATAAATGTATGCTAATGTTGGGTATTCGAAACTAAGTGATTGGGAAGGAAACCATTCGATTCTTGATGAATTAGGGTCGAAAAATGAGTAAGAAATTTCATCGAATTTTGCTGGGCAGGGGGCTGGCGCACTGCACCAGAGAAGAGGGTCTGTGGTTTGGCTCCTGGAGTGCCGAAACACTCAATTCACCCCAACCTTCCTCCCGTAATTCAGGGTCAAGTGCCATGCGCCACTCAGTGCTCCAGGGTCGCCAGGTCCCCTACCCTTTCGTCCATCTTTTCGTATGAGTTCCCTCGAATCGAATCTATGTTTTCAAACTAATTTATACACTCTAAGGTACGTCTAAACATCGAGATATCATCCATAACATAAATCATAACCTTGAACCCATAAGTTCAAATTCAAGGTAGAGCTAAGAGTCAAGTCTTGAGAGTTCTTTCGAGTCCCTTGAGAAGTCTTTTGCAAACCTTTTAAACTTGTTTTAAGACTTGAGTATTTGAAGTTGAGGAAGAGTAGAGTTGCATTCATTTTCTTTAAAGTTAAATATGGAAACTAAGTATTCCCAAGAGTAAATGTTTTCACATTTAAGCATAGAGGAAACAAAGATTTCCAAAAGAGTTTTCATGAGCAGTTTTGAGTACCATCCCTTTACAGAGAAAGATTTTTGAGTAATAATCTCCAACCACAGAAAGATTTATATTTTTAAAAATATATGGGCTAGTATATTTTGGGAGTAGTATTCAGCACCAATACGTGGGAGAGTTCATAAAACTCACAGCCTCCATAAACCATGTAGCCAACGTGGGTAGAAAGGGTCATACTTTTTAGATGATTTCTTATTTGCTTTTTAGCATAGACTAGTGGATCCACTTAATAGTAGGTTCTATACCTTGGAAAATTATAGGAAAGTTCTGGCAGTGTGGGATAGACGTTGTATCATCACATAGCTCATAACTATGGTTGTCGGTTACAAAATCTGTCACATAGTCTATTTTGTATTTTCATATACAAACCGGGTTTATTTTGTATTCTTGCATACACATTGAGTATATTGTATTTTTAAATACATTAAGTTGTTAACTACTGTTTAAAAATCCTTTCTATATAATGCATTCTTTACTAATGCTTTATATCCCTGAGTTGAGTTGAGATAAGGTAAGTGTTTCTTTCAGTTCGAGTTCAAGTTCAAGCTTATGTCTTGTTTTAAATTTCTCCTCACATGCTCATACATCCATGCACTTAGTCATTTGTTTGCATTTTTTATGATGCAAATATAGGTAGCCAGGATCAGCATCAAATGCTTCGTTGATCCAGTCGAGTTCTAGAGTCATTTGGTCAGCCTCCTTGCTTCCGGAGGGACCCTTTTATTATGTTATCATTTCAGTTTTGTTAGGATGATGGGGGGTCTTGTCCTGACATCCCTCATAGTATTAGAAGCTTCATAGATAGATAGACATAGTTAATGAGTCTTGTTCATTTCAGTTATTGATGTTTGAGACTTGAGCTGCCATTTTGGCTAGTGAATATTTCTTTAAATATTCTGAGGTAGTCATTTTGAGTTAAAACTTTACTTTTAAGTCATCTTATGTTGATTAAGTCTTCGGCTATGATTTAAGCCAGGTCAGGGTCCGCTTGGGGCAAATAATGGTTCTAGGATTCCCTCCATGCCCAAGGTGTAGGCTTGGGGTGTGACATAAAGTCTCCTTTTTATAAAGTGTTATTACCCCCAATATCAAACTTCACAACGTGAATTCAAATTTAGTTTGACCCTAAATCGCCTTTGTCAAAAATCAGTGAAAAATATCAACAAAAAAATCAATTTTGAAAGGAGTGGAAAGGCACAAGTAATTTCTTGGGTGATCATTTAAATATATATATTCATTTACGCCAAAGTCACTTTAGTATGTTTTCACAAAAAAAAAACATAATTTTAAATCTAATAACACAAAAATTACATCTGTCAGAAGATTCAACTTCAGATGAGTATAAGTTTTTTTACTTCATTTTTTTGGACTAATATATACAAATCTTCCGGACACTAAACAACATATGAACGAAGTAATTTTTTCTTGTATTTTAATTTATGAACCGAACTCCAAAAGTATGATCTTAATGGAAAAAAAGTCTGACTAAAAATAATTAAATAAGAGAGATATATTGTATTGTATTTTGTTGAATACAACATTTGGATGGATTGTATTTTTCTCCGCTATAACATTATGTGGTACATGAAAAATATTGATTGATTAAACTACAAGAACAGTAGTCTACAAGGTAGAGCAGCTATAAAACGATACTACAAAGAGTAAAATAAGATTATTAAATACTAAGCAAATATGAATAAGAAGAAATATAAAGATTATGACATGATCATACCAAATTGGTCATTACATAAAATTTGAATTTATGTTGTTACCGAACAACGAATTTAATCGATATATTATACAATAAAATTTAATCAACAATCAAAATACACATGATATTTAAGCTAAGGATACAATACATTGTACGACAACAACCATCCAAATTAAATAAATACGCCCATTTTATTATTTATCGGGTCTAATGTCTTATATTTTTTTTAAAATTATATAATTCCATTTTTATTCTTTTAAGACAAAGCCCCTATTAGTTTAAGGCCTAAACTTATGTCGCGCATCTAATGACACGGCGTTTCAAGCAAATTCATGGCCAACAAGATAATTCCATGTGTTTAAATGTCATGGCAGCTCTGGGTCAAAATAAAAACGAATCTAAAGCTGCCAAGTGTTCAAAATGGCATGTCTTGGCCGATTACAAGAATTTTTCTTACAATATATAGAGAGATACATGCATCAAAATAACATTGCTTCACAGAAAAAATAAAATGAAACAGAACATTGAAAACTTGAAGTATACCTTCTTGTTTACAGATTTGGTGACATTTTTACACAATGAATTTTGTTAGTTTTGTAGATATCTAACTGTATAAGGTTCCTTTCATAAAAAAGATAAGGTGGTGATTGTAATGGGTCCAACCGGACGGTACGATCTAGCCTTTCCATAGATTTATTAGCTGATTCAATTTCAGTAGAGGTCCTTATATAGGGTCGTCATATGTCATTCTCTGGAAAAAGAGTAATACATCCAAAGTCTCCTTATTTGTGACTATATATCAAGTCCTTTTGTACGTTTCTGTTTTGTCCCTATTCACAACTTCTATTAGAAAATTGTTGGCCAGATCTATGGAAACTTTAGATTTTCCCGCTCCTGTTGCTCCCATAACCATTACCATTTTTTTAGGAAATTTCCACTCTAGAGCGTTTTCCTATAAGAGTCTGTCATGGGATCTTTAACTCCATAGTTAGACCCTATGTTGCTCAGACTCTGGTGCAGATGCTTGATAAAAATCTAGATCTATAGGTCGGACCCTCTATGATCCAAAATTTTAACATTCATGGATATAGATCTTTATATGGATATGGCTGCGAGAATTCAGCTAAAAATAATTCAAGTATCTATAAATAGAGTTATGAAAAAACTATGAGATATTATGCAATTCAAAGTTGACAGTTTTGGAGAAGAGGACATTGTTCTCACAAAAAAAAACCACAAATGCTTAGACCCAAAATTTCACTCTTGTCGTTCATTGGAGCATCACTGGAGCTCACCGAAGCTAATCTTATGATGGTGGTGAAGTCCTCTTGGTCATTTCTCTGGAAAAGGTAAACTCTTCCCTTTGTTGATTTTTCTTTTGTCTATTTTGCTTGTAAATAGGTTATTTTCTTTGTTGTAGATTAGATTTAGTCCTAATTATTTCCTTTAGCGATTTCGATTATGCCGTTTAGGTTATAAAGTATCTTATTATTTTGCTAGTATGAGTTATTTATGTTGATCTTGTTGTTATGAAGAATGATATGTGTCTTGATTCATGTTTAAGATTTGCTCTTTTTTCTGAGATTTTTTCGATCTTAGCTCAGTCCTCGTCTATTTTAATTTGATATAGTTTTGTTCTCAATGGGTTTAGATTCCAAATGATTGTATGTCTATTATTATGACCCTCCATGTCATTTTCTTTGTTTTCCGATCTCTTTAGTTTTTAGAGAATTCTTGTAGTGATAATTATGACTTGTTGGGATTGATAGTTCGTTCTTCAGGTCGTTCGTTCGATTTTGTGCAAGTTTCTGTATTTTGGAGCCCTTGAACTTGGACGATTGACTTTAGTCAAAAGTTCAGGAAGACGGTCTTAGAATGCAACTCTGATGGTTTCATCAGCTCTTGAAAGTCCATTTTAGGCTAAGGGCATGGTTGGTTTGGGCCCCGAGACTTGTGGTGTGAGTTTGTGTCATTAGGCTTGCAATACATGTGCGTTCTTGACCTGAATTTCCACTCCTTGTTTCCTATTTCTATTCTTTATTTCCTGGCTACTTTAGTATCTCATGTTTAGCTACTTGTGTTATTCTTTTCTTATTACTTTTTGTTTATGCTTGTGCTATCTTTTGAGCTCAATTTTTTGTTGCCTGATGAGTACTATTTTTGGTGATCATATTACGATTCTACCCCCTGCAGATTACAGTTTAGTTATCACAGTTTATTTTGAGTCGTACGGTGAATCTTGGGATTTCAGAGATTAGGGTGAGTTCGTAGCGTCTAGAGCTACCGGTTTCCATCTGTTTTGGCTAGGCTTAGTCTTTGTACTTTATTTAGAGACAAATTGTACGTGTGTTGTAATTATGAAAGCCTTGTACTCCTATTTCATATTAGATGCTCAACTACTAACTGATGTCGGGTCTTGGGATGGTTTTGTTGATTACCCTTTCTCTACTATGTTCTATGCTCTTACTTCTTGTTGTTGGCTTCCGCTTGGTAGTCCATTGCTTATGGCTCTAGACTATGGGTTAGGCTTACCTACTAGGGGCTAGTAGGTGCCATCATGACCTGTGAAATTGGGTCGTGACATTTATAGTTCATGATTATTTTTGTTTCCTTCTCTACCTCATCTAAATTGGTTACTGCTTGTATTGGTGTCTTTCCTGTCCAGTTCCTTGTGATCAACTGTTGAGTTATTACCTTATTTTCTGTCACAACTCAGACTTCGATTAGTATTTAGTTTTGGATCAACTTCAAACAACCATATCTTTTATCACATAAAAAGTTGTGTGGCCCATGAGGTATCAAATCGAAGTTCTATGAGTCCTCTTTACAACACCACCAAGTTTTCTAAATTTCGAGAGTTGTAGTGTTCAAGGGTTGAAGAATTTTGCCAAGAACAAGGGTTATTTTGAGGTATGTTAGCTTCTCATAGTATTAGGCTTGTACGCCCTCATGCCAATCATGTAATTTTGTTCATGAATTCGCCCATGACATTGTTTATATTGAGATTCTTGAGAGTTTTAGCCCCATTCTTTAACCATGGAGGATTTTGAGTTCTTGAGGTGAGAGTTTTACGAATGAGTGATGTTTGATAATAGATTTGAGTGGGATTTTTTAATTTGTGTTGGGTTTATGAATCAAAGAGAGCTTTTGAAGATATCATTCGATTCTAGATGAATTAGGACTTGAATTTGAGCAATAAAATATGTTAGATTTCTGGGCATGAGAGTGGGGGGAGAGCCACCATTGCGCCAAGACTATTGTATAATAGTTTGGGGCCTGACGCAGCGTGCCACTCAGTGCGCCCAAACACTGTCCATTAGATTAGGGGTCGGCGTTCCTTGCAACTCAGTGCGCCAGGTCCCAAGGTCCCTTACTCTTCCGTCCTTCTTAACGAGTGTATTTCCTCAAACTGTTCTTGCATTCTCTTCTTTATATTCACTCTTAAAGTCTTCATTAATCCTTGAGATATCATGCATATCCTAATCACATCTCTTAATTACATATTTTAAATTAAAGTAAAGTTAACAGGAAAGTTTAAGAGGACCTTTTGAGTAAAAGTTGAGAACCCTTTTGCAATTAAGTAAGGATTTGAACTAAGTCTTGAGTAAATCAGTATGAGGATGAAGAGAGTTGAGTTTCATGTTTCAAAAGGGAACTAAGGATTCCCAAATATGTAATACTTTTTACATTTAAAAGAAAGAAACACCAATTTCTAAATGAGTTTACAAGTTTAGAGGAGTTTTAGTGTATTATCTCTTTTAAGAGGACATTTTGAGTAATTACCTCAAATTGAGAAAGAGTTATGTTTTAAAGAGTTGTGATTTGTCAGTTCTGTTAACTTTTGCTTTCAGCTTCCCTTTACATGGTCGTATATTCAATGTACTAACGTCATTCGACCTGCATGTTTTTATGATGCAGATACAGGTGTTCATGGTCATCAATAGGTGCTCCATTGATATAATTTGCATTTCAGCTAGCTTTGGTGAGCCTCTTTGCTTTCCAGAGGGTTCCACATTTAAATTTTTAGCTTTGTTAAGATGTTGTGGGTTTTGTCCCGACATCTATCATACTATTTAGAGGCTTCATATATAGTAGTAGTTGAGGATTCATTGTTTCCCCTTGTTGATGTTTTGAGACTTGGAGATTATTACTGATGTTTATTTAAGTAATTTCAAACCTGTAACGACCAGATTTCCGTCATTATGGAAAAGTCAATGGAGAAAGAATTGGGGTCAGAAAACTTTCTGTAGTAATTAGATTTTCCCAACCTAGTCCAGATTTGGACAAAATTGGCGTCATTAATGTTTAGGGAAATTTGGTAACAACTGAGTGAGTTAATTATATTTTTGATTACATGAGTAGTTTTATAACTCGTTAAAGAACCCGTATGACTTTACGGAATCAAATTTGGGTGAGTAGAACTCCTAAAAATGATCTTAGCGTAACAGGTAACATTTTGTGTCCATGTAGGATGCCAGAGGGGGATTTGAGCAGCTAGAGCAGGTCCTCTATAGCGGGATGGGTCTGCCTTGGTGGGCCAGATGCGACTTAAAGTCGTTAATAAACCCCTAAACGACCATATTTGGCACTTTTCAATTTTTACAGCTAAGGAGATGACCCCAAGTGACTTGTTGACCATTTCTCACCATTCTTGAGGCTAAAGATAAAGTTTTAACTCCCCAAATCCATTTTTCGATCCATAGAATGTAATCTAGTGGATCATTATCGATGTGTAAGGGTTTTGATCTAGAATTTATGGTGGAAAAAGCCGTAAATTGGGTATTAGGATCTTGGGTTTGGTCTAGGGTTATTGGGTTTGTTATAATTTGGATAATTAGACCTTTTATTATTGATCCTTGCATATAAATTGTTGTTTGTAGACCTAAAACAAGTGGAAACAATGTGAAATGGGAAGATTCAAGTGCCTTAGGGTATTCAAACTTGTATTCAAGGTAGGTGATGGTTGTGATTCTATGATTGTGTGATATATGTTTGTTCTTGCTTCATTATGACACATATATGTATGCAAATGTTGCATTATTGATCAGACTTGTTGTAAATGAGGATAGTTGAATAATTGTATGCCATGAATCACCTCTTGTTGTATGATTGTGAGAATATACATTGTGATTGTGATTGTGTTTGTTGAATAGGCGGGTGTCACGATCCGACACACTAACTTTGATTGGATTGTCACATTCCGGCATAAATATGGGATCGACTGCCACTTTTTGGTATATCTAACTTGGATCGTATTGCCACGTTGCAGCATAATTATGGGATCGGATTACCACATTTCAGCATGCTAACTGTTTGGGTTTGGGTTCCATGAGAGGACCATTGAATTGGGTTCCGTGAGAGGACCATTGAATTGTGTTGTGTATCTACTTATGATGAGTTCATTCATATCTATTGATGATTGTTATTGGAAGGCGGTATGTTGCTCTAAATTAATATAACTGTGATATCTGAGAATCATGAAGTTGTTCATTGTTCGTATATGTCGATGATATTGTATATGGTCGATATGTGCATGTGATTATATAGTTGTATTGACTAATGTATGTTACACTTAGTGGGATAGCCACGTGATCCTACCAGTACAAGGTGGTTGTGTACTAATGCTGCACTTGCCTTTTCTTTGTTGAGTACAGGGCATCTTCAGGTGGCTATTGATAGACCTCAGCTAGGTGACTATAAGCGTGACTGGATTCAAGAGTGAGCCAATTCTTTCGGGCTGCCGTGGATCTTCCTTGTTTAAGTCCACTATTTTTGGGCTCAGACTTTTGTTTAAGGTGTTGTTTAGTTTTGGGGTTGTACCCCTTGTTCTCAGACTTGTCGCTAGTAGAGTTTTGGTACATTGACTTTCAGGTTCTAGGTTAATTCTTCAGCATTTTTTAGTTATTGTTGAACTTTTTTTAGAGATTATGGAAACTCTATTTTCTTTCCTTAGTATTTGACTTATATGCCTTAGGTTTTAGATTGATTGCTTGGTTTGGGTTGTAGTAGTGGTTCTCCCATTGGATTGTTTGTGTGGGTGCCAATCACGACAGTCTGGGTCGTTACAAAGTTTGTATCAGAGCCCTAGGTTTGTTGATCTCATTGTACCAAAACGAGTCTAGTAGAGTCTTGCGCAACGGTAAGATGACGTCCGTACTTTTCTTTGAGAGGCTATAAGACTTTAGGAAAAACTCACTTCTTTCAACTCCTTCATGCTATGACTTGAATCCAAATGGTATTCGGGTGATACAAATTGGTATCTTTTATCCTTCACTCTATGGTCCGAACTAGAGCAACAAAGTGGTAACACCATCACTAGAAAGAGAGGATATGTATAGACTACTGACAGTCGAATAGAGTCGCCATTTGGAAAAGTATCCACTGCCTTGATAGATGATCTTTTTGATCAGTTGCAATGTGCATCGGTTTTTTCTAAGATTGATTTAAGGTTTGGTTACTATCAGTTAAAGATTGAGGCGGTTAAGAATTGGGTTCGATGAAGTTCTATGATTGATATTAGCAGTTTTGTGGGGCTCGCTAGCTACTATTGTCGCTTGATGTATGAGTTGAGTCCAATTGGTATCTCCCGATTCCAATTGGTATCTCAACAAAGTGAACTAGATGTCATGGTCATGACTGAGGGCCCCCAAGTAAGGAAAACTGGAAACTAAGAGCGTTCCAATTGGTATTTGGCCCTAGGGGTAGTGTGAATGCATGGATGATCAGGAATGGTCATCCATGGAGTGAAATAATTAATTAAGAATTTGGACTTATCTGTGAATTGTATTTTGGAAACTTTGAATGCGTGCTTCTGGTTGTCTGAATTAACAGCAAATGTGAAGTTGTAATTGCTTGAATGCGATGAGGTGATTATGTGCACAATAAATGTCTGTCTGAAGTTATGCAAGTTGTAAATACTTGAGTATCGTGAAACTCGTTGTGAAAGGAATATATTGACTAAGGATCGTGTGAGTGTTTGGGTGTATCCTGGGGATGTGTGGGTTATGGTGTTGAATTAACAATAATGAATTGGTTCGTGTATCGTGGGATTGACTGAGGGGGTATACAATTATCATCCTATTTATGAGGATTATTCTAAAATTGCTAAGTAAAGTTTGGAACCTTTGTGGAATTTAGAAAAGTAAAGAACCCCGGAAAAATTGTTGGCAGACGGTCTGTTTTAGAAAAGTAAAGAACCCCAAAGCGAGGCCGCCAGTGCGGAAATTTTCCCACCAGAGCAAGATGAGGTGAGGCAGAACCTCAACTTGTTTCCCTTGTTTTTCTCTAGTCACAATTATGGACCCCGAATAGTACCCGAACAAACCCCCGTGATCTAATTCAGTGTTCAGCAATCGAATATAAGTTGTAAAGTGTGTTAAATTATGGAGAACCTACGCATATGAGAAGGGAATCAGTGAGGCCGTGGAGGCTGGGGAAATGGTAATGCAGGTAGAGGAGTAGTGCAGCCAAGCGAGGAGGTTACCCATCAAGATGACAGGGATTAGTTATATGCTTTTCTAGGCAAAACTGAGTTTGAGGTGTGATGCAGTGGTCACTAGTGATACTCTTGTATCTGCCCATATGACTATTGTTTTGTGTAATATGGGTTATTCTTATTCGTACGTGTCAGTTCAATTGCCTTGGGATTTGATGTGGTTTATGATATACTTGATGCCCTCATCCATGTTTCTACCTCAGTTGAAGAGCCAGTCATAGTCATCCTTGTATATCGTGTTTGTCCTGTTGTGCTTATGGTTTTTCAGATTTGGGTTGATTTGGTTATGTTGGATATGACTGACTTGATATAATCTTAGGCATGACTTGATTGTCCCCCTAATATACCGGGCTTAATTGTAATACTAAGTCTGTAAATCTAGAGATTCCGGGTAGGGAATGGTTAGAGTGGGAAGGGGGTACAAGCCTAAGTCAGATAAGGTCATATCTTTCATGCGGGGTAGGAAACTAGTGGGGCAGGATTGTTTGACGTAATTGGCTCATATTCGGGATGTTGAGATTGAATCCCCCTCTATTGAGTCTATTCCTGGGCTGTCAGAGTTGAGAGAGCTTAAGGCTCAAATCCAACAGCGTCTTGATAAAAGATTCATCCGTCCTAGTGTTTTCCAAGTGGGGTGCTCCTGTCTTGTTTGATAAGAAGAAGGAGGGTAGTATGAGGACTGATGATTTTATCTTAATCCATAAGGGAGTGGATTAATACCAGAATGACAAGCTTATGGATAAACAAAGTTCCATTGAATATACTTGGGTGAAGGAAATTGAAGATTTTAGTAAGAAAGTGTGTACCAAGATTGGGTTAGTCCTTTGAATTTGATGAGTTTAATGTTAGCTTCATAGTGATAGTCAAGGATGACGGAGTGTAATGGTAATAAGAGTCGTGATGGATTGTGACGGGATGCAACTATATAATAAGAATGTTGGTTAAGCGATTTTTATATAGTAATTACGCCTTACGAGTACCTAAGGTTGTGGTTTTCTAATATTTGGTAAGTAACGTGGTTGTATGGAAATTTATAAGAGATGGTAGGACACCACTCGAATAGAATGTTAAAGAGCTAGAGTTATAATGAAGGAAAATATAGTAGAATGTAGTACAACCTTTAGAGAGAGGCTAGAGAAATAATATTTTATTTGATTCTTTAGGCTAAAGAGTTATCTTTAGAGGAGTAGACAATTGGGTTCAGAGACGCGTGATTTCATTTGTTTTGTTGTGGCTTTGGTAATGGTGTCACAAGTGTGTCGGATTGGTTAAAAACTATCGAAAAAGAGTACTTCAGAAATGAGTATACATACATTAGCTCGACTGTGATGATAAGTGCTTTGGTTTTGTTTTGAGTTTAGTAATGAGTAAGATTGAATTTTAGCGAAGGATATTATAAGATCGATGGAGATACGATCAATGATAAGCGAAGATCTATGAATTCACAAGAATCTTCAAGGTACAATCTAATGTTGATAGAGAAAAGGGATTGTGTTATACAGTGGAAATTACAATTCAGATTTTTCATTGTAAGTCTACACTCGTGATATATTTTCTCAAGGTATGAATGGGAAAGGTGTGAAATCATCAATCGTATTCGGTATTGAGCATTTGAAAGGACTTACACCTGGGTTGAGTCGTAAGTCTACTACTATTGATTGTTAAGTACCTAAGAAAGGTTTCATTTTTAAAAGTGTTGGTTTATCATAAGGTAAAAGGTCGGAGTGTTTATGATGGTTGTTAGTGTTGTGAGTATGATTCACTAGCTATGCTCTAGTTTGTTTTCACTTTTGTGG
>JAJOOO010079831.1:0-21961 GCA_029582685.1 Solanum piurae
CTTGCTGAGTACCGTGTGGTTTGGTACTCACCCCTTGCTTCTACAAATTTTTGTAGGTTACGAGCCTGGATTTTTGTGATACTTGTCATTCTCTTCTTTTTCGAGGCTTCTGGGAGATTTGTGAGGTAGTTGTTTGTCTTCTCAGCGATCCTTCTTACTCATGTTTATGATCTTGTTCTACTGTAGAAACAATGTCATATGAGACTTGTATTTTTCTTTTGATTCAATTGTAATACTTTAGAGGCTTGTACACGTGACAACCATATTTTGGGGGTATCTTTGAGTTTATTATAAAAATTTCCGCATTTTATTGTAATGGTTGAGTTTTAGGCTGACTTGTTTTGGTGGGTTAAGACGAGTGCCATCACGTCCATTTTTGGGTCGTGACAATGAGTCTAGCCACCAAAAGGTTGTATGTCTCCAGAGATGTCATTTTTCATGAAACAATTTCCCCCTTTGCAATGACCAAAGATCCTGCTCTCTTCCCTTCTTCTTCTTTCCATCCTCACTGTTTTACTGATCAGTCTGCATATCCCACTTCTGGTTCATCATTTGATCATACTGTCCAGTGTGATCATGAGATGTCAAGTGACACAAATCCTACTTTACCTCCTGGCCCTTCTAGTCCACAACATCATCCTTCTCCTAGCAACACCTCAACAACACCTCTCAAACAAGTTCACCAACCTGATATAACAACCAGGAAGTCTCATATGACTCACAAATTTCCCACATACTTGTCAGACTATGTTCGCTCTGATACCATGTCAAAACTCAGAATGGAAGCAACGAACCACCATTAATGGTGGATTCTAGAACATACTAAACTCAAAATTAAGAGAGAGTTAATTGAGAAGACACATTTCTCATTTCTGAAATATGAATACTGAATTAGAACTAGATACAATGAGCTATATATACAGACTGAAAACTGGAAAAATATCTAACAACTAGGACAACTGACTAACGAAAAGCTAACTAACTACAAAAATTGTTAACTAACTAACTTTGTGAAAGTAGCACTGTTTAAACTAACTAACTAATTATGCATAAACTTATTAATCTCAACAATTATTAAGGAAAACGTTTCATATTTCGTTATTTATGTTCCACATATTTAAGACAGGCACAATTTTAAATTTAAATTTATGATATACAAAATTCACTATATTGTGTCTACATGAATTCTTCATACTCTTTTGTACGAAATTGATACTCATTACTCATATGAAATGGATTGAATCTTCTTGCAAAGTAACATGGACCTCGTACAAAAGCTTGAACATCATTTGAGGTATTAGATGTGAGATCCAACTTGTGAACCTACACAAAGAGCAATATACAATTGTAATTACGAATATGAGATGATAATTTAAAGAAGATATCACTTGTTGGCAACATTTGAATCCTAATAATCATATTTGTGCGGGTAGGATTGTATAAAATCAAATCAAATCAAATCAAAAAACTCATCTAATGGTTTGATTTGACTTGCTTTGGTATTGAAAAAAAAAACTTGATACTTGGGTTAGTTTGATTTTAACTAAAAAGAGTCAACCTGAGATCAAACCAACTCGATCTTATATATATTATTTTTAAATTTTATTTTATTCATAAAAATATTTACTTTGATATTACTTTTAAATATTGCTTGTTTTTCCCCCATAATTTTTATCTTTTAACACATTATTTCAAGTTTTTGAGTATTAGATTTTGATAGGTCCAATAAATGCTTTAGTCTATAGATATTAGTAATTCTAATAAAACTCAAATCAAAGTTAAATCGTATTAATGCTAATAAAAATAATAATTCAACACTAAGAATGACAATAACGTTGAATATTTGTTCTTCAATTTTATATTGGTTTAGACATTTAAAATACAAAACATAATTTTAATTTTTAATCATGTAATTAATACTTATTAGACTTATTTCAGCATGATTTAGTACTTTTATATTATGATCATTTTCATTAGGCCTTATTAATTTGCAATATTTATTTTATGCGATTTCATTATTATTTTTTGTTGAATGTTTTAGTCATCACTCATCTCATATTTTGTATTATTTTCTTAAGAAACACCTTAGGTAGTTGTATTTTGGTAGGACTAAAGAAATATTTAGAGCACACGTTAATTATATGTTTGTATGAATACTTTAATGGGAAAATTTGAAAATCCGAAAAACCCAAGTTTTATTAGTTTGGTTTATAAATTTAAAAATCCAACACAAATGATTTGGGTTGATTTTAAAAAAAACTCGAACCAACACGGCCTTGTGCACCCCTATGTAGAGGTATTCACGAGTCGGTTTGGATTGATTATTGGTAAAAATCAAACCAATTTAATCGATTTTTAAATTATCAAAACCAAACCAAATATAATATATATTTATCGGTTTGGTTGTTATCGATTTCGATTCGATTTGGTTCAGTTATTCGATTACACTAACCATACACATTTTTTTTTCTTAAAAAAAATGATTCATTCAGAAAGGGGGGGGGGGATACAACAATTTATTCAAAACGAAAAATAGTTGGAACGACCAACATTACATAACTTTCAATCACTAAACTGTAACTGAATTCACCAGTTTAGCCTAGAAGGAAGAGTCAGTGACATTCGTAGTCAGTGACATGTAGATATTCATGATTCTAAGTATAAAATGTCTTCTCTGTTTGAAATCCCAAATTATTCAAATTGCCAACATGAGTCATGTTTGCTGTTTTTATGAGAGATCTAAAGTAGAAATATACAGGAATTTAAATATCGTCTAGATAACCTTGACTTTTTTGCTTCCTGAAAAGTCTACTTAATGTCCTAATATAACTTAATACTCAGGGAGATGTGACTAGATTGACACTCTGTTGTGTAAGCTCTTATACTTGAATAATTAGTGATTGGTTTGGAATTGTGTGTTATAAGAAAGAGTCTTTTAGCTTAGTGAGAAACTTCAAAGGAAAAGCCTATGTTTCCGTACTCATTTCAACTTTTGTCTACGGAAAAAAATTGCTCATACATTATTAACATTAACATTAGTTTCAATTTCCACCATTTAGATTGATATTCCATTAATCTGGTCACTCGTTGTTTAAACTCTTCTTTTTCATTCTCTTTTGCAGTTTTACCCCCTACACTTAACACTAACCACCAAACAAGAGAAGGCTTTGGCTAGGGTCACTGGCAATATGATAGTGGAGCTGGCATCCCCTTTCCCCCAAGGCAGAACTATGGTTATGGTCCCAAGTTTTTCAATGGCCATCATGATGAATGCTTTGTATCTGAATTGAAGTTTGCAAAGAGTGAAGAAACATTAGGAAGAAAATGTATAGCTTTTCAAGAGGTACATTCTTTCCTTGGTTTTCTCCTTTTGTTGCCAAACTTTCCCTAGCTAAGCTCATGGACTTCTACCAAACTGTTTTTAAAGATACAACTTTAACTTTAAATTACACTTTTGTTGATGTCTAGGGGTTTAACCATTGTTTCAAGTGGGTTCATCCATTTTGTGTAAACTATAATTACATCTGAGTCTCAAATTAGTTGGGGTCGGCTATGTGAGTCTTCCATACTATTCTCGGAGAGACAACATCCGGTACCTAAATATATGAATATCCGGTCCCTAATAATCATACTTGAATGGGGACAAAAGGTGCTACTTATTTTACCTCTTAAAAAATCAGAAAAATAAATAAATAAAACAACTAAATATTAAAAAATAAAAACTTGACCGCTCCAATACATTGTTGATCATTTTGGGGACTAGATCCAAAAGCCTTGTTCCGCAAAGCTTACAGTTTATCTCCCACGTAATTTACTTTTGTTACTACTCAAAGCCTAACAATTTATGTTCCTGGCATTTCCAATTCCCTTCCTATTGGTGGGCTTTGTTGTCCCTACTTTTGTATACATGTAGATGATTTCTTCATGTGTTGCTGGATGCATGGATATTTCTTTTGATAAATTTTCTTCATTTTGTCAACAGAGGAACACTTTGACCTGTTTATTCTGATTTAGGGTTTTTATTTTGGAGGGACTCTTAGTATATTTGATATGTATATGAATTAGTTTTTTTCATTCAAACATGATGATAGTAATTGTGCAATTTGCTTAAAAGAATCCCTTTTTACTACACTTTATTGAGATAAGAACTATCATTGGATTTGTCTTATGATATATCTA
Organism: Solanum piurae; assembly: GCA_029582685.1. Lineage (NCBI taxonomy): Eukaryota > Viridiplantae > Streptophyta > Magnoliopsida > Solanales > Solanaceae > Solanum > Solanum piurae. Next base: position 4,180 of record JAJOOO010079831.1, read on the forward strand.
TCTATCTATATATATATAAGATTCTGTTAATCTAGCTAATTTTCAGTTGTATTGATTCTTGTAACTTCATTTTAAATTGAGATTGCGACTGCAGTTGCGTTTTGCCCATGTTTATTGAGCAAAATTGTAGTTTGAAATACTTTGAGGTAGGGGTAGGCATAAAAATAAGAAAACTGAACCGTATCGCCTGTCGATTTTTGGTGTTAAAGTTCGATAGTTTGGCTAACCGAAAAATCAAACTTTTTAGAAGTAACTAGTTTTCACTTTTCTAAACTAGTGCGGCAAATATTTTTCCTCAAGAAGAAGCTTCAAAGAATTAATCTTGAATCAATGATTAATCATTAAGTGGTATCCTTATTTGTCATAGGTTGTGCCAAATGCCTATAAATCTCCCAAAAGCAATTTCAAAGGATTAATGGTTAAGTTGTATCCTTATTCTTTTTAGTTGAAGATGCTTGTTCCCGGTAAACATTGTATTTATATGTCATGCTATAACAGATCTGTTTTATGAAGGGAAAGAATAATGGTTCCAAGAAGAATTATGGTTTTGAATTCTTGTTCTTGCCTTTATGTGTAGTTCACGAGAAGGATTCTCTTACTAGTATGTTAATGTCAAAAATTAGGGGGAGAACTACACAAATTGAACTTACTAGGGAAATTATTTACCCAAATTGGATCCACCCGAATATATTTATCCTTATTGGACCCACGGTCCAAAGTATTTACCCTAGAGTCCCTTAGTTTGCACGGACCAATGCTCCTTTTGTTCTTCTTTTTTGTCTTTTTCATTTAGAAAAAATAACACTTGGTACTCCAAAAAGGAAAACTATTTACAAGCGGCTAACTCCTTACTTTCATACCCCTCCTATTTTTAACTACTAATCGAGGGGGGGGGGTCCGATTGTACTTTTGTACAACTTTCAACGACTCACCACTCGCCTCTTTGTTAATCTTCTCCAACTCCTCTGGTAACTCTTGCAATTTTTCAATGCACAGAACCAACTATTTTCTATCATGATCAATGATGTTGTTATTTTCATCATCCTCGACTAACTTCTCTATCTTCCTCTTTGTTTCTTCTTCCATTTGTCATTCCTCATCTTTATTGACAATTCATCACTCCCACGATTGGTTCTCTGTGAAGTGAATGTAGTTTTAGTTGAACTTTGGAATTAGAACGATGCTATTTTCATTTACGACAACTTATTAAGTAAATAAAAGCATATACTATATATTCCCCTTTGATGTACAGTTATATGAACTCTTACTCCTTTAAATATTAATAGCTAATCGTTCCATTGACCCACAGATAAATCATCAACCCAATTGTTTTAAATGTACGAAAATTCTAAGCCATCAAATCTAGCATTAAAAATAAAACTTATCGATTTGTTAACTTTGTTTTTTTTTGGGAAATTAAGAGGTAGTGTTTCAGTGAAGATACTACTAAATTACCGTTTGATGTCATTAGAGTATATACTCTAATAGTATCAAGGAGGAAGAAGCAGTGCATCAGTGAAAATACTACTAAATTACCGCATGATACCATCCAAGTTTATATGTACTTTGATGGTATCAAAGAGGAAGAAGTAGTCTTCAGTGAAAACACTACTCAGTTACTCTTTGATCCCATTAGAGTATATGTATACTTTGATGACATCAAAGAGGAACATGCAATGCTTTAATGAAAAGACTGCTCAATTATTGTTTGATACCATCAGAGTATATGTGAAAACACTACTCATTTACGCCTTAATACCATCAGAGTATAATATACTCATTGACTAGCCCTTCTAGCAACACACTTCTAAGTTATTGCTTGATAAGGATGATCTACTGCACACACAGACAAATCAACAAAACCAAAAATTAAGAAAAGAAATACTCATTTATTGCATGATATCAATCACAATATATATATATACACATCCACACACACTATCACAATATACTATTGCTTCAGGTATGTGAAATAGTAAATGAGAAAATGATTAAAGTAAGAATAAAATAAATAAATGAGAAGTGGATAAAAGTAATTAGTGATATGATAAAAGTAATAAATTGAAGCACAAAGACAACAAATAATAGGATAATAAATTGAAGTACAAAGACAATAAATGATAGGACAAAAATAATAAATTGAAGTACCACGACAATAAATAAAAGGGAAAACTACACAAATTGGACCCACTAAGAAAAATATTTACCTAAATTGGACCCAACCCAGAATATTTACCTTGGACCCACAACCCAAAGTATTTACTCGAGAGCTCCTTAGTTTGGACAGACCAATGCTCTTTTTATTACTTTTGTCATATCTATCATTTATCATCTTTGTACTTCAATTTATTACTTTTGTCGTATTATTTGTTGTCTTTGTACTTCAATTTATTACTTTTATCTTATCATAAATTACCTTTGTCCCCTTTTCATTTATTATTTTTAATTTTTACTTTTATCCTTTTCTCATTGTATCATGCAATAAGTGAGCATTTCTTTTCTTAATTTTTGGTTTTGTTGATTTGTTTGTGTACTTTTATTGTGTGTGCATGTAGATCATCCTTGATACCATCATAGTATATATACTATTGTGGTATCAAGCGTAACTTATAAGTGTGATGGTATCAAGGAGTAAAATGAGTAGTGTTTTCACTGAACCACTGCTTGTTCCTCCTTGATGCCATCAGAGTATCAAAGAGTAATTGAGTAGTGTTTTCATTGAAACACTGTTTTTCCAGAGTATATATATACTTTGATGGTATCAAGTAGTAATTTAGTAGTGTTTTCACTGAAGCACTATCTCTTCCTCCTTGATACTATTAAAGTATACTGATGACATCAAACGGTGACTTAGTAGTGTTTTCACTGAAGCACTGCCTCTTAATTTCCAAAAAAGTTGAAATAAGTTAACAATCGATAAGTTTTATTTTAATGCTAGATTTGATGGCTTAGAGCTTTGCTACATTTAAAACAATTAGGTTGATGAATTTATTTGTGGGTCAATGAACCGATTAGCTCTTAATATTTGAAAGAGTAAGAGTTCATTAATGGTAGATCAAAGGGGAATATTCATATAGTAGATGCTTTTATTTTCTTAATAAGTTACCGTAAATGAACAAAGCATCATTCTACTTTCAATGTATAATTGAAACTACATTCACTTCACAAAGAACAAATCGTGGGTGTGATGAATTGTCAATAAAGATGGGGAATGACAAACGTAAGAAGAGGAATATACAGAAATTAGTCGAGGAAACAACAACATCATTGATCATGATGGAAAGCAGTTGGTTCTGTGCGTTGAAAAATTGCAAGAGTTAGGAGTTGGAGAAGATTAACAAAGAGGTGAGTGGTGAGGTGTTGAAAGTTGCATAGAAGTACAACTGGATCCCCCCGTTAGTAGTTAAAAATAGGGGGAGTATGAAAGTAAGGGGGTAGCCGCTTGTAAATAGTTTCACGTTTTGGGGTACAAGTGTTTTTTCCCCAAATTTAGGCATCCAAGTATAGGCCATTTAACTTTTTGCTAGATTTCATTGGAGTATAAGCTTAGCCCATTGTAGTTTTGTATTGTATTAAGGATACACAATAAAATGGTAATGTTAAACAAGTTTGCACATGACTCTTGAATGCCGATGAAGAACATTTTGTTTTTATTGTTTCTTTTAATGTTGGTTTACCAGTCACTTTGCTCTCATCAGTGCCATGATTATTGTGATGAAGATTGAAAGCACAATTCTAGAATAGTTGGTTCTCTTTTTCTTTAACTTACATGGATTTTGGTTCTCCATTTCTCTGGCTCCGATCAATAATTATTTGTGGATATTTCACGTGTCATATGGTATTTCAATCAATAATGTCTGATTCTGCAGCTGATTTTTTTTAATGATTCCGGAAATTCTGTAATATACATCACTTTCACTCCAAGGAAATTGTTTTATGAAGGGTGGAGGGGGTAGCAATATTACAGACTCAATTTTGTATATGAGATGTTTATTTTGAGTTTTCCAACATGATGGGTTTACGCTCTTGATAATGTTAGCAGATACTTTTAGGATAGGTTGATGACCTATTCAATTGAATGTCTATGATTTCTCCAATAAGATGCCCTCATATAAGACTTCTACGTTTATCTGATTGATACCAACTTTATACAAAATATTCTGCCTTTATCAGATTCAAATAAGGATCTAAATGTCGAAGAAAAGAAGAGGTAGACAACTAGAACTCAATTGACAATTTGGATTGTATAAGACTGGTATGTTATCCTTTTCCCTTTATTAATTGGTGAAGTGGAGAGGTGTAGGATAGTTAAAAACTGTACTTTCATTTTTTAGTTTAACAAGTTGAGTTAGCAGTGAAGAGATGGATGTATTAAACTCTTCTTCATTGCGTATTTCATTCTTTATTTCTTCTTTCTGCTGCTAAATCAGATTTTAGGAGCAAAAGTCATGATACTTGAGGCCTTATCCAGGAACAACTGACTGATTATCGTAATCTCTCTGGGACACCATATGAAACACTTGCAACCCAAAACCTCTTTAGAGTAATCATGCATCCATTCTTTTATCCCTTTTGTGTAAGTTAACCTACTTTAATAATCAAGTTAATTTGCTATTTCAGTTTTACCGTTGTGTCGTTCCTTTTGTTGAGAGACATTTTACTCTTTCATATTTTGATAATAGTCATGTAAATTTGCTCTGTGAGTGTGTTAACATGGCTGGAAGTTTGATGCAACAACTCTTTTCCTTTTCATATTTGAATTTAATTTAGTTAGAGAAGAATAAAAATAGAAAGAGCTTTTCTATCGCAGCCAATCCTTAATGTTCGTATTCATTTTAAGGAAAAAAGTCTTGTCGTCTAATTTGTCTCACTTTGCTAACAGTTGGCAGTATAACTTAGTTATAGTTTGATCAATGACTTGTAGGTTCATAAACAGATATGTTACCTCTGTTATCAGTTCTTTGTCTGACAACTTCTTAAGTTTTTATTTTTTAACAGACCTAATTGCTCTCGAAGTGTATATCTGATTGACAAGCGTCAATCTTTTATAAATTGGTTAATATGTCATAGACATGATCGAGAAAGGGGTGTTCCGTGCACTAAAGTTGGGCTATGCGTGGGATCCGGGCAAGGGCTGGACCACAGGGTCTAATCCAAAAAATTCATGTTGAACATGGAGCTGCTATAGTGATGCTCAAGGCCAACTGTGGTGAATGCTTAAATTACTTTTAGGATGTAAACTTACAAATTATATTTAAACAATTTTATACTAAAATAATATATCAGGTATCTTTTGCAGGTGTTGAAGTGTTCACTTGAGCAAGTCAAGATACAAGTTGTCAAGTTTCTTATAATTTTTCTACTGTTAGGTAAATAATTTATATCTTTTGCTGAGGATGTTAGATTTCTTGAAGGGTTGTGTAAACAATACAATGACCTACTAAAGGTTTTTTTTTCCCTACTAGAGGTTAATTTCCACTAATAATTGATGTTGAAACATAATTTAGCGACAATTATGTTACTGTCGTTAAACAATTGTCGCAAAAATCTTTACTTGTTGCAGTGAGTAGATGTTATAAAAATTGTGCATTAGTTAGAACTTGCAGCTTGGCTGAGGCTGATTGAACCAAAAGAAACAGAAAAAGATTACCAAACTATGGGTTTGCAATAGTTTTGATCATGCCATTCTGAATTTTTCCCATATAAAAGTGTCAATCTATCTCTATATGTTTTGTTCTTTCATGGATTCTGGGTTTGTAGCTTTACTGTCAATGTTCACTTGAACTAGTAGAACTGACTTGAACTCCAATTTCCTCAAGTATCCCAGAATTCATGTTAGCTTAACTACGGTAGACGATGCTAAGCTTCTGTATTCAGTTTCAACTGAACTTCTAGATGCTATACTTTGCTTTTTTGATTTCCAAGAGATTAAAGAGTCGCCTAGTTTGATTAAAAAGCCTGTCACAATTTTTCTGGAGTTTGGACATGCTGTCTTGTTCTTTGGTGCTGCTTGATATGAGTATTCCCCAACCAGGTTGCTGTTCATTTTGAAGGCTTGATGTAGTGCTGTCTTGGTTTCTTTAATTAGTTGTAAGTTACTACCAGTGATAAGCATGCCATCCACATATACTAGGATGGCTATCAGATCATTTCCAACTTTACTCGAGACTAAAAAGTGATCATCTTGGCTTTGTTTGAACCCAGATTGCTTCCAATAACTTTGTATTCCATTGTCTTGGGGCATGTTTTAGGCCATACAAGGATTTTTAAGAAGCTTACATACTGGTCTTGTGTCCCTTAGCTCTTAAAACCTTATAGAAGATCCACGTAGACCTCATCACGAAAATCTCCTTAAAGGAAAACATTGTATACATTTTGGGTTGATCACTTGATACCATTTTGATTACAGGAGAAAATGTTTTCTGGTAATCAATGCCCTCTTGTTGACTGTATCCCTTTGCTACTAATCTAGCCTTGAACCTTTCAATTCCACCTGTGTGTCTGTATTTTATCCTAAAGTCCCATTTGCAGCCAATGCCAGTAGGTTTCTTTTTTTTTTTGGGTAGAGGAACTATTTTCCGAGTGTTGTTACTTTCTAGAGAAGCTATTTTACCTTCATTGCATCCACCTACCTAGGATCTGAGACTGCTTCACTATAAGATGATGGTTCTACCTTTGTTGAACTAGCAGCAGCGAAAGTTTGATAAGCAGAAGAGAGAATGATCATAGTGAATGTAATTTGCAATGACGGAAGCTCTATTGTGATACCCCAACTTAAGATAAGAAATCTCACATCGGCAGAACACATGGGAGATGTTGGGTATATAAGTGAGCAGACTGGTGTGGGCATAGGTCCAAAGCGAACAATATCACTAGCGAGCTGGGTCGTTACATTCATGCTCATACAACATTTCATATTGTGACTTAATGGTTAAGCACAATGAAAAGACATCATGTTAATTAAGTAAGCTGCCGCTAGAACACAGTTTATAAAAGCGTAAAACACTTTTGACCTTCCAAAAACTTAGTCAAACAGACTATAAGTCGCAAAGAAATCTATAAAGTAAGGAAGGAAGGAATTAACAAACTTATATGATTGTATATATTTCTGTTACACCCCAAATTCAAATCACACTAGAGAAATATATTAGTTCAAACAAACATAGAAGAAAGGCACAAACCTAAGAAGTGATCATCATATGATCAGTTCCATGGCTCTACTTTATTATTACAGAATTAAGCTTTTATAATAACACACACTTAAATTACTGTGGAAATTAGTAATTTAGCAATGGCAAGGGTCACAAGTGCAGTTTGATCCACATTTGCATCCATTTCCTCCTTCTGCTTTCTCCTCAACCATTCCATAGCTACAACATTACATTACAAGTAAGTAATCTTTTAAATTTCATTTCCCAATTTAATAACTATATAGTATATGTTTAAACAAAAGGGAAAAAATATACGTACTTGTTGATGGGTGCAACACCTTGAACGATGGTAAAGGTAGCAGACTTTTCCATGTCTGGGTACATTCCACATCTACAATAATATAAATCGAAAAATGTTTAGTGGTTATTTTCATTGATTTTTTGGTTGAATAGGTAAGGAAAGAAAAAATAGTAATGCTTTCATACAGAAAAATTAAGATGTGAGAATCTGTTTTTCACAATGTATTTTTCTAGATTGTTTGATAAAAAATGAGTAGAAAAATTATGTTCTGTAGCTCCAATTTACTACTAATTTATGGTGGGAAAAACTTTGTTTCTAGTAAGGCATACTCTTTTCTAGTGCATATGGGTAGGAAAAAATATATTGAAAATACCCTTAAACTTTGCGCAAATTATTAGTTTCATCTTCGAATTATTGACAGTCTTAAAAACATCTCTTAACTTGACTAACTGAACTTAAACACACCCCTTAACTTGACTAATTGAACTTAAACACACCCTCAAATCTCGATCTTGCAACATCAGTGAAATACACCCCTAAATTCTCGTAAGTTTAGGAGTGTTTTCAATACTTCTCTCGGTTTTTATTAAGAACTCCATGCTCTTACGAGAGTTTGAGACTACTTGCTATGTCAATGTGGCAAATTGGGAGTGTATCAAAGTTTAGTTAGTCAAGTAAATGGGTGTTTTAAGGCTGTAATAGTTCAAGACGAACTAATAATTTGGGCAAATTTAAGGGTGTTTTCAATACTTCTCTCCCTAAACCTATAAATTCATATAGAAGGGGATTAAGCAAGTGGTAAACATTTTTCATTAAGATTGTGGATACGAGTAACCAAACAGATTAATATGTAATTGATAATTAGGGAATCAAATGAAAGTTACCCTCCACAGCCATTGCCGCACTTGCAGCCAGATCCACAGCCACAGTTTCCTCCACAGCAAGACATGTTCACTTAATTTGTTTTTGGAAATGAGAGATTAAATTTGTTGTAAAAGAAAGTGTAATCACTAAAGCAAGTTCTTGTTGTAGTTGTGATGAAAAATGAAACATAGAGTGAGGGGTTTTTATAGGAGAAAAAAGAATAAAATTGGTGATTTTGTGCCTAACACGTTGACAATTAAATGAAAATTTGTATTTAATAGTAATTTATTATGTTAGAAATATCTATAATTTTTTTATTTAGAGGAGAAAGGCATGGAGCTTGCTGCCACAAAGAGTAGAATTGATCAGCCACCCCCACAATGTTTGACATACGTGTGGTGGGTCCGAAAAATCTCGTATATTTGGGGCTAATTATATTTTATTTCTGAAGTTTTCTCAATCACAAAAATTCTGAATTTTTTTCATCGCTCTCGGATACACTCCTTAGTTGTTGATACATTACTTAATGAGATGGATGTATTCGAGAGGGGATGATGTATCTGAAAAGAGATAGAGATGCATTTGAGAGGGGATTTTTTTGTAAACAAAATAAATGGTAGAAAATTTTAAAGATTATGATATTTGTCGACAGATTCTAACTTATCTGTTGTTAAAACACTGTAAACTAATTAAATTATCTTATAATTCATAGCTAATTCAAAATTAAGTGAAATTAGCATGAGATTTTTCAATTCTAAACAATGACACTTGGGTTGGGCATCAATATAGGACTTATAGACTTTTAACATATTAAATAACATTATCCATTTAGTATCGAATTGTTGGTGACATGACTTTAATTTCTTACCTATATAATTTGATTCCACTTGCTTTTAATAAATGTAGACCTTTTATTTTGTTCCATTAAATAATTTCTAAAAGCATCAACAAGACCATATTCATTTTCCTGTCTCAATCAATCTAACTAGCAAGGCATATATTTTGAGTTTTTAGATTCTTGAAAAACCTAGCAACATAACAACCAAAGAAAATTGTTCTTTGTTAAATTCTCCATATCAACTTATTTGATAGTATTAGGACCTTGTCAAAGAGTTCTAAGATTTTAACTATTACAAAAACTTGCACTAGCTAGTAGGTAGGGGTACAAGACCCATAAAATGAACATGTCATTTTATTATTTTGGTATAATGGAAAACACAAAAGGTTTATAGGTTTATAATGCAACGTCGAAGAAATTTCATGTTGTTGAGTACATTCTCACGTTACCAAATTTTTATTGGTTTGATTTGTCTTTCCCTCTTTCTCCATTTGTGTTTGATAGAGCTAGTTTTATTTGGATACTTTTACCACATAAATTTTTAGTATGTCTCACATAGCTAACGGTAGTTGTGTCAGACTCCTTTTTATATAAATTTGGATCCATTTTTTTGTCTCACAAAAAGAAGTTTCACACAATTAATGTTAGTCGTGCGAGACATATAGTAAAAATAATTCCTCGTACTACTAAAGGATGTGTGATAGGTAGTAAAAATCTTTTTGCCCTTAAAGATTTTAAATTCGATTATAAAACTGAGTCCTCTTTTATAAAGAGCGTTGAAACCTTCATATTGAATTTTCTATATTGTGAATTTGAATAAATCAGATTAGTGCATTTTGGATGGTAAAAAACTAAGAGATGCTCACAAAAAAAAATCCTTTTCTTTTTCTATTTCTAACCGTCCAATATGGTGTTTCATCCATCATCAATCTCTTTTGCTTTTGGTGAATACATACCAGAGGCTCAGCCAGAATTTTTATTAAGCGGGTTAAAAATTTTAAAAAAATATATACAAACTAGTCAAAGGGAGTTTAACATTTATTACATATACATAAAAAATAATTTTAATTATATATAAATAATATTTTTTTATTATTGAAAGAGAATGGAATAAACTTCTGACCATAAGCTGACTTCGCCCCTGCGTACCATACCTCTCAGATATCTTCTACTAAAAGAAATATATCACGGGACTCGAGGGGTGCTTGATACCTTCCCCTGCTCAACATAATCACTTACCTAAATTTCTAGTTTGTAGACCAACAAAATGAAGAGTCAATTTCTTTTTTAGTAGGAATTTAAATAAGGTGATTTGGAACACCAAAATTCAATTTCAAGTGGCGACTATGTAAAATAAATAATTCCTTTTCAAAATGTCACTTTAATGGAAAAAAACTTTTTTTCTCAAAACTTTTGTTTATAAAAATAGGAGTGTGACACATAAAATTTAAATTATGAATCCGTCTCTAAACAAGTAATATGGAAATGAAACATAGAGATAGATAGCATATACTACAATGTACTTGAAGTTCTCAACCTTCTTGTGTTTTAATTTTCAATTCATTCCGAAAAAGGATATAATAGAAAGTTCAATTTCTCCTTGGTCTCGTTGTCTCCGCCATGCATAAAATGACTTGCACATAATTATTCAGTGCAATATAAATTATTTTTTATTTTAATTATTTGATATTCTATTGTATTTTGCTAGACACATAATAGCGTTTCACCAAGTTTTTTTTTTAATTTTATTTTGTCTATTACAAATTTCCCCAAAACTAATAAGTGATTGAATCGAAGAGGAATCACCCTCTTTACCTACACCCGTCAGATACTCTGGGATCTATCTTGACTACGATTCAGCTTACTGATAGCGAGAACTATTCACTGTGGAGTCGATCAATGCTGATTAATCTCAGAGCGAAAAGCAAGATAGGTTTTGTGCATGGAACCTGCAAAAGGAGTGATTATACATATGATTTGGAGGAACAATGGGAAAAATGTAATGCGTTTGTACTTGCCTGGATTATGAACAATGTCTCGAAGGAGTTGCTAAGTGGAATTGTATATGCCTCTGATGCTGCGATTGTTTGGGAAGATTTGAAGGAGCGATTAAAGTCGATGGATCAAGAATTTACTAGCTTCATAGAGAGATTTGCACTATCCACCAAGGTAATTTGACTGTTTCAGCTTACTTCACTAAATTGCGATTACTATGGGATGAATTCGATGCTCTTGTACCTCCACCATCATGTAGTTGTGATAAATCTAGATCTTACATGGATCACATTCAGTACCTACGTTTGTTTGGTTTTCTAATGGGATTGAGTGAGACATATGGACATGATAAAAGCCAGATTTTGATGATGTATCCACTACCAAGTGTGGGTAAGGCATACGCAATGATAGCTGCAGATGAAAGTAAGAGAATCACTTCGGGTACACGCATAAGGGGAGATATGGTTGAAAACGTAGCTTTGTATGCAGGAAGAGGAGGCTATAATCCTGGACACAATAGAAACATTGGTAGGAAAATATATTTACCCAATGGCCAATCAACTTTAGTGACTCATTGAGGCAATTGTGTTATACAAGCAGGAGGAGAATTATATTGGAGAATGTTCTGGTAGTACCTGAATTCAAACATGATTTGATGTCAGTATCTCAATTAACTAGACAGTTGAACTATTCTGTTCATTTTTTTCCTAAGTTCTGTGTATTTCAGGACCTCTTCAATGAAGAGGTGAAGGGGATTGGTAAAGAGATTAAAGGATTATACTACTTCCCTAGACAGTTCTCAAGTATACAAACACAAACAGATGATTCACAGTGTATGGTATGACATAATAGGTTGGGGCACCCTTATATCAAAGTGCTGAGGCAATTTTCATTGATAAAAGAAGACTCTGATGTAAGGTTGTGTGATAGTTGCTCAGTCTGTCCATTAGCAAAGCAAACCAGACTCCCATTTCCCTCTAGTATGTCTGTAACAAATGCTATTTTTGATCTAATTTATCTTGATGTATGGGTACCATATAAATGTAATACTCATAATGGTTTTATATTCTTCTTGACTATTATTGATGATCATTCAAGAATGACTTGGTTGTTTTTTATGAGACTGAAAAGTATGTTCTTGGTACCCTGAGATCCTTTTTCTTGCTTGTTGAAAATCAGTTTAACAAAAGAGTTAAGAAGATAATCTGATAATGGGACAAAATTCTGTAACAAAGAATGTAGTTTGTTGTTTGATGCCTTAGGGATCATTCATGAAAGCAGTTGTACATACACTCCACAACAAAATGAAGTGATGGAAAGGAAACATAGACATATACTTGAAGTAGCAAGAGCACTTAGATTCTAAGGAATCATTCCCATCAGGTTTTGGGGAGAGTGTGTGACAACAGTTATGTATCTGATAATTAGAATGTTTACTGTAGTTTTACAAAGTCAATCACCCTATCAGGTCTTCCATAAATCCAAGCCATCCATTGATCACTTGAGAACACTAAGTTGTCTGGCATATGCAACCAAAATAGTAAAAGAGGACAAATTTTCTCCCATGGCACATGCTTGTGTTATGATGGGGTATTCAGCCACTCAGAAGGGGTACATATTGTATGATTTGGACCTCAAAGGGTTTATAGTAGGTAGAGATGTCATCTTTAAGGAGCATATATTTCCTTTTAAGAAACTTACAGGACAAGTACATGCCAATTTTTTTCAATAAACCACTCAAGGATTATGATACTGATGCACCTATCAATGTTTATGATGATAAGACATGCCACAATCATGACCATCAAGAAGGGTATGAAGTTAGTTTGGATAATAATGCATAAGAAGTCCAATCAACTGATGTACATGATTAAGAAATAGTACCAGACCAAGAGGATGTTGCAGAATCCTCAACATGTATAGATGTTGTGAATGAAGTAAGGTCTAGATCCTCTACTAGGATATCTCACCCTCCCATATGGATGAAAGATTATGCGACTAAAGTAACTGATTCTGACCATCCTTATTCACTGGCAAGTTGTGTTTCCTACAACAAATTGTCTCCTACTTATCAAGCTTATTTGAGCAGACTGTCTAATGAAACTGAACCAAGAACATATGAAGATGCTATTAAGGATCCCAGATGGGTTGAAGCTATGAAGCAAGAAATTGCAGCATTGAAGGATGATGGAACCTGGACTGTTATGAAGCTGCCACCAGGGAAGAATGCAATAGGGTGTAAATGGGTTTTTAAGATTAAATACAAGGCAAATGCTGAGGTTGACAGGTTCAAAGCTAGGCTTGTAGCAAAAGAATACAATCAGACAGAGGGAATTGATTATCAGGAGACTTTTTCCCCAGTAGTTAAAATGGTAAATGTGAGGTCAGTTATTACTATTGCATCAGCAAAAAATTGGATGGTCTACTAGATGGATACGTTCAATGCATTCTTGCAGGGTGATTTGGTTGAGGAAGTATACATGGAATTACCTAGGGGCTTTGCTCAACAAGACAAACATCATGTTTGCAGACTAGTGAAGTTATTGTATGGATTAACACATGCCTTTAGACAATGGAATGCAAAGTTGACTGATGTCTTGTCTAAATTTGGTTACACACAAAGTCATTTAAGATTACTCTCTATTCACCAAGAACAAATGATTAACATTGGTTATTGTCCTTGTGTATGTAGATGACCTATTAATTACAGGGAATGACTCTTTGTTGATACAAGAAACAAAGCAGGTGCTACATCATCATTTCAAAATGAAAGATTTAGGAGAACTGAAATATTTTTTGGGGATAGAATTTTGTAGGTCTGAACAAGGGATTATGATGAACCAAAGGAAGTATACCCTGGAGCTGGTGTCTGAAGCTGGAATGGAAGGTGCTAAACCTTCATCCACACCTTTGGAAAGCAATATTAAACTAATATGTGCAGAACTTAATTCTGAGGATGTCCTATTTGCTGATGTAAACATATATCAAAGACTCAATGGGAAACTACTTTATCTCACTAACACTAGGCCTGATATAGCTTTTTTAGTCCAATGCGTGAGACAGTTTATCCAGAAGCCCACAATATATCATTGGAATGCAACCTTGAAGGTGATTAGATATATCAAAGCTGCACCAGGGTTGGGGTTGCTTATCAACTCTAAGAAATAGACCACAATCACTGGGTTTTGTGATGCAAACTGGGCAGCATGCCCCAATACCAGAAGGTCAGTTATTGGGTACTTGTTGAAGTATAGAGAGTCACTAATATCCTGAAAATCAAAGAAGCAAAACACTGTTTCCAAAAGTTCTGCTGAAGCAGAATATAGAAGTCTTGCCACAATAACAGTTGAAGTAGTTTGAGTAACAAGCTTGTTTAAGGAGTTGGGATTGAAAGTAGACAACCATGTAATCATCCATTGTGATAGAAAAGCAGCCATACAGATAACAACCAATCCTGTCTTTCATGAAAGGACAAAGCATATCAAAATTGATTGTTATTTTATCTGGGAGAGAGTACAACAAGGACTGATCAAAACTTGCTATCAACTCTAAGGATCAACAAGCTGACTTATTAACCAAAGCTCTGGAAGATCTCAACATGATTTTCTGCTTGCCAAGCTTGGTGTTCTGAATGTTTTCAGTACATCCAGCTTGAGGGGGATATTGAAAGTAGTTAGTTAGAACAGTTTAAGTAATTATTTATTCGTTTCATAAAGTTAGTTAGAAGAGTTAGTTAAATATTGTTTAATTAATTGTAGATTAGTTACATATTAACATTCTTGTTATAAATAAGAGTCTTCTATTCATTGTATTCATAAGTTTGAGTTTATCTTTGGTGGTTTATTGATCAATCTTTAGGATTTGATTCTAACCAAAAAGATATAAACTGCTAAATTTATTGTATGGAATAGAGAGTTGATTTTGTAATTTTCTAGTATCTCGTGTGAACTATTTGGGTGCGAATGAATTGGTAGAATGAAGTATTTGGGTGCAAATGAATTGTTAGAGTGTATTGGCTACTAATTGTGGTCCTCAATGATGTCATTGCAGAATGGTGTCTGAATACATTGCATAAAACGTCTTATCGTCTTTGTACAGTTCCTATTTACTGTTTGCATTGTTGGAGATATGGTAGTTGCATGTATAGTTCATAAAATTTCTTATTTTCTTTTTTCGTCTTATAATCTTCTTTTGTTCTGCTTTGTATCTATAATTTGATTTTATTTTTCTTGTCTTACTAGTTATTAGCACTGTTGAGTTTTGAAATTGATTAATGTGTAATTCGCTATAATTTTTCTTAGCTAGTGTTGTTCTTGTGTCAAGTCTATTATTTAGACTTTCATATATTTTGAGCAAGAGCAAGTCCATGTGTTAATTTGTGAAATTATTTGTTTGAAGAACTTACTGTTATTGTAAAATTTCTTTTCGACATAACCGTTTTTTATGGCAGGTGAAGCATATAAATATATATGTGAAATTCACTAGAATTGTGAATTAAATTTTCAACCCATGATTCAAAAGTAATGGTTCCAATAATAAGAACCCTGTCAAATTTAAACTATAGATATACTTCTTACTATGTTCTCTTTTGTTTGGTTATTTTAGTTTGTTGAGTTTGAAGCATATTTTTCCTTGGGTTGTTGTTAGACCCGTAGTCTAACTAAGCAAAGGACGTGCAGGCACGACAAGAATTTGGGCATTGGTCTTGGCATGTATGTGGGCAAAACAGTGCAACAAAGGTTCAAGGTGTTGGCAAGGCAGCTTGGACGTGCAAGGCTTACGTGTGGGCAGAGTCGTCGGCAAGACAAGGTAGTGTGTTGGCTTAACAAGGCAAGGCTGTGGGGCTTGACGATGGCAAGACAAAGGCATTTACAAGAGTTGCTGAAATAAAACTAAGTGTTGGAAGCAGGCTGAAATATTCCAAGTGTTGGAAGTAGGCTGAAATATTCTAAGTGTTGGAAAGTAAGCTAAAATATTCTAAGTGTTGGAATGTTGTAATTTTGGGTAAGTGTTGGAATATATTTCGAATATATTCTATCTCTTAAGAATTATAACTGTTGAGACTTAGTTTAAATTCTATAATGACAAGTGTTGGACACATGTCAAATGTAACTTTTTTTGTAACTGTCGTAATTGCCTTGTGCAGTAATTTTAAAAGGGTGGAAATTCATCTAAGGTAAAGGAGAAATGTTCTGGCCTTAGATTAATTTGTGAAGCATTTCCTTGTATTGATTTTGATATTAATAAAGGTTGGGAAGAGTTCCTGTAAAGTGTATGTTCATTACTTAAGTTTGTTGCCTAGAAACTAAGTTAAAGTATTTCTATACTTAGTCAAAAACATGAAGGTGTTAGGCTAAAGTTTGTAGACGTTTACAGACCGCCTAGGAGTGGTGTTAAATAAAAAAATTGACCCTCTTTCAATTGGTATCAGAGCGCGGTTGAACAATGGTGACGAATGCTAAACTACGGGAATTAGTGCGCAGAGTTGAAGCCTTCGTTGGGATCACTAATGAAAGAATGGATGACCCAATGTTGGTGGATCTTTTGAGGCAGATTATCGGCTTGAGACTGGACAGTGACAAATTTCAAGGTGAAATCAATGTGTATCGTAATGATATAGACGAACACATGGTTGAGAACTGGAATTTTCGTGAGGCAACGACGCTAGAATTGGAGGGACTGCAGAAGGAAAATGAGAACCTTCGCGCAAAGATCGTTGTATTGTGTCAGGCTGTGGCAGCGTTAGGCTCAACTCATGTAGAATCATCTAAGGTTAAAGTTTCGGAACCTAAAGCCTTTGGTGGCGCAAGAAGTGCTAAATAACTGGAAAACTTCATCTGGGATATGGAACAGTATTTTACTGCTGCAAGGGTGCTTGAGACAGACAAGTTGAATATCACTACAATGTACTTGATTGGTGATGCTAAACTTTGGTGAAGGACTCAAAATGCAGACGATGTGAGTGTTGGACGACCCAGAATTGATACGTGGACCAAGTTAATGAAAGAAATGTGTGATCAATTTCTTCATAGCAACGCTTCATGGCTTGCAAAGGACAAGTTGAAGATACTTAGGCAGAATGGTTTAGTGCGGGATTACATTAAAGAATTTACCTCTGTGATGTTAGACATCCAAAATATGTCTGATGAGGATAAATTACGTAATTTCATTTCGAATATGCAAGGCTGGGCTCAAAACAAACTTCGGAGGCAGAATGTTAAGGATCTGCCAGGGGCAATTGTTGTTGCTGATTCATTGGTTGATTTACGGATGACTCGACCTGTTACTGATGTTCCTTCTACTTCAAAATCTAAGAAAAAATGTGAGAAGAAAGGGGACTGAAAAAAGAAGAATCGTAAGGACAATGCTAATGACAAAGGGAAGGCACCAATGATAGAATACAAAGACAAACCAAAGAGTAAATATAGTAATTCGAAGGGCTGTTGGACTTGTAGTGGTCCTCATTTGGCTAAGTCTTGTCCAAACTGGGAAATGGTGAATACTTTGCTTGCTGGAAAGATGGATCAAAGGGAAGAGGAAGTAGAAGTCATGGCTGCCATGGTGAATCCATTGGGTTTATCTTTCAATCAAATTATGTTGGTTAATAATGTTGAAGGGACGTCTAGTACTTCA
>JAJOOO010079832.1:0-85034 GCA_029582685.1 Solanum piurae
ATTATTATTTAAATAATACTTTAAACTATTATTTTTAGTATTACAAATTCAGATTGTATATTAACCACCATATTTAAGTAATTTATTATTTAATCCTATTAAATAAAGAGGTTATGTAAAGGCAATTAAATTTCTCTTTCCACAAAAGATAGAATTTAACACGTTAAAACTGCATATTTTTAGAACAATTTTAATTATTTTTTTTTAAAAAAAAACTGATATACTTTATCAACTTGTGGAATAGTGGGAAGTTTTAAAATGACACGTGTCAGTTTAAATAGTTATTTAGTAAAAATAAATACATATTTTCAGTTATTCCTTAATTTTTAAAACTGATTTAAAATCATTTTAAAAAAATAATTTTAATTATTTAAAAAATCTGATTTTTGTGGTGCTGACACGTAAGCGCTATCACCTCTCCTATTATATATATATAGATATTTAACTATTATATTATTTATATTTTATTTTGTGGGACGGTATTGGTTGTGTTGTTGTTATTGTATTGTTAAAATTTAATACTTAATAATTCTCAATTCATCATATTCAAAAGTTTCAAAAAAATCATAATTATTCATTGTTCAAATTATTGTTGTTGTCAATTACTATTGTCAATCGCTAACACACTATCTAACACTATCATCATTATAATTACATCCACTATTACTTCACCAAATATCATGCACTACTACTATTACAGTCAATTTCTAATATAAACCACCTCACCATCACAACTAGCATCATCGTCAACTATTATCAACATATCATCAACCACCACATATTCTTCAGCCGTCACCACCACTTCAAATATCCACCATCACGAAGCAAACATGAATTATTAATTTGTAATTGCTCAAATACTGATTTATTTTATTGAATTTACATGGTTCTAATATTTAATTGTTGTTTTATTTCAATTACATATTTATTATGTTATAAATAAAGAAATTATGCACATTCAGATGTTGAAAAACAAACAATCTTAATCATTCAATGTTTGAATTTATAGACAACATTTTATTCATTCAAATGTTTATTTAGATTCAGACGTTTTAATCTTAATGAAAACAAATGAGGCCATAGTAATTTATCAAACTTATAGATATAACTTATAAGCCAAAAAACACTTACTCAAATTTTTTAGACATTAAATTTACTTATTTTTCATGTCTAAATTTTAACTATTAGCGCTTATTTATTTATTATTTATTATAAAATTATTTAATAGGTCTGAATATATTTGATTATATAAATAGAGACTTAGGAATTGAAATTTTACTTAGACATGTAATTTGAACTTCTTGAATTGTATTTTGTGTCATAACAAGAAAATCCAAAATTTTGTAAAAATTATTAAGATTTATCTAACTCTTATACAATCTGATCAAATGAGCAAATCATAGTTCATAAAAGTAAGGTATCAGAATATCTAAAGGCGTCACATTAATAAACCACTTATTTTTGTATTCTTTTTATAAATAAACTAGTAAACATGGACGCGCTTCGCGCGGTGCGAAAAGATATTAGATTCATAATTTTTAAAATAGTATTTTAATTTCGATCTTCAAATTCAAATAAATTAAATATTAAATTCTAACTCACTTTAACTATATTTTAAATTTCTTCTTGAGGTATTAGCTTCATCGAAAAAGGAAACAATTCCTTAAATTGACTCAATTAAAATATCTCGTATCTATTATTTTATATTGAAGTAGTAATAATTGAACGTTAATATACTTTTATCCATCTAAATGTGTTCTTTTCTAGAGTTATGATACAATAATAAGTATAAAAATCACTTAGTTATTAACGTAAAAAAAGTATACACTTTAAGTGATAAATAAAATAAATGCTTATAATATGTCATTTTCTGATGCAAATGCAATTGATAATAATCTTGTTGAAGAAGTAAATACAAAAAAATTAAATAAAAAATACACAATTAATAGCTTCAGAACCTCCGCCTTAAAGAAATTGTCTTAAATAAAAGAAAAATATTAAGATCCTATATATAAGAATATTTTTACAATGTTTTTCTAGCATATATCATGAAGAAAAGTCATCAAACTGCTATTAATCAACAACATAAGCATGTGTATGAAAACAAAGTCAATATTACACAAACAATTATAAATTTTTTATGCCAAAGATTAAAAAAATTCTAGAGATATAAATAAGAAAAGAAAAAGAATTTAAAAAATAAATGAATATGAAATTATAAATCATGACCCAAGTGATGTCTCACCTTACCTCTTCTATACCTAACTTTACCATACATATAGAGATATTTTTTATGGATACAAAGAAGCTACTAAATTATCAATAATAAAAATGAGATATAAGACGATGAATCTTTTAACTTTTTGTCTTATCATTTCACATTGATAGGAAAGTTCAATAACACATATTTTGACAAATCCCACAATAGAATCTTAAATTAGATAAGGTAAAATGTTTGAATGCAGATTAATTTTAAAAAAATTTAAGATGAATTTCAATTAGCGAGAAATTGAAGTTTAAATAAAGAATGATATTAAAAGAGAAGTAAGGATAAATTGTAAACAAACAAAATATCAAGAAAAATTGTGCATGACCTTTATCATTAACTAAAACTATTAAAATGTCAATAGGAAAAATGGGTTATTACTCTATCAATAATCATCATTTTTTTGTACTTACCCCTAAAATTCACATTAATATAAAAAGTAGAATAATGCATATTGTGATAATCCCCAACATAATATAATATAAATTAGAAAAGATTATATTCTACACATTAATGTTAAAATAGCATGAGATGAAATTTAATTTATTAATATAGAAATCAAAATTTAAATAAAAAACAACATTGGAATAGAAATAAACACAAGAATAAAACAATATAATAAGATAACATGATAAAATGACAGAACACAATTATACAAAATTACAAATATAATATTTTGTTCAAAATAAATTCCAGAATCTATAAAATAGCAAACCAAACGAAAATATAATCATCTAAATGATAATGATGAAATTGTGATACAAAATAACAAAACAATTGAAAACTATAGTTATCTAAAATGATAAAGATGAAAGTATGACACAAAATAAAATGGTACCTGGAAACGGCCTAAGCAGTCCCAAAGGGACGCAATTAGTGAACAAAGAAAATTTCTCCATGACATAAATAGTTAGAGATTTTAGATTTATAGTAACTATGAAAGGAGATAATGACTTCATCTCCACAATTGATTTTGAGAAAAAACAATTAATGTCATAAAAGAGTATAAAGAATAATTAAAAGAGAAGATGAAAAGTTGAAAAATTGGTCATGATCTTAGACGTGGGGGGGAGAGGGAGGGTTGATTGTTTTTACCAATAAATTTAATAAATTAATTACAAGTGATTATAGATAAAGAATAAAACATTAATTAAAATATTTAGACATTAAAAATCCAAAATAAAAAAAATAAAAAATGAATGGAGGTCATAGAGAGATGCCACATCACCTTGTCTATGTTCCTCCTATATATATATATAGAGAGATAGATAGATAGATGTTTGCGACTAAATGTCATTACAAACTTTTAATACATATAGTTTTACAAAGATTCACTAGTTCAAAGAGAAAAGATATAAAACCACCATTAAAGTTGTCCCGTATTTGCATAAAGACACCTTAACTTTCAAAGTGTTCTATCACCCACATAACTATTTAATATCGTTGTAAATGGGCCATTTTGACCCATTTCCTCGTCTGGGTTGTTACCACGCACATGAGGCGCGTCATTCAGTGTTTTCACTGCCATAGACCAATTTAAAAGTGCCACGTGTCATTTTCTTTCTTTATTATTAATTATTTAATCAATTTATGTCATCTTTCCCAATTTTAAACCCAAAATAGCCATTGTTAGCCCTAATTTTTCGATTTCATGGACAAAACATGATCGGGAAACAAAACCCGACCCTCAATTTGTAAATGCAATAAGGAACTACTACCAAAATCTTGAAATGATTGTGAAGTAGACAATAAATCAGAAGAAGACGACAATAAAAGCAATCTTGAAACAACTAAAACAGGTCGAAAAACAGAGGAACTAAAAGGAATCTAATAGAAAGAAGGAAAAGAGAAATCAAAAAACTAAAACACAAAACAAAAGACCTTATAGAGAAGAAATAAACAAGAGTTGTTGTTGGAGAAGATGGTCTGAAAATCCTTTTCCTCTTACGATGTTGCTCTGAAGAATCCATTTTTTGTTCTTGATTTTTATTTTTATTTTTTTACAAATTTTTAGAAGAAGAAAAGGAAAAGGAAAATTGAGAAAGAAGAAAAGAAAAGGAAAAACGACTTTCTTCAAAGAACAGGGTCGGGTCGGGTTGAATTCTATCATAGGGAGTGAGCAACACGCACTACTACATAGACGAGGGAATGGGTCAAAATGGCCCATTTACAAAGATATTAAATAGTTCTGTGGGCTAATAGGACACTTCGAAAGTTAAGGTGTCTTTATGCAAATACGGGACAACTTTGATGGTGTATTTATGTCTTTTCTCCTAGTTCAAATAATCAATATTAGTAACTAGTTATTCTTCAATACAATTCCTTCACATGGTATGAACAATCCTATTCACGTCGAGCATGGATTTTTTTTTTACAAAACATAAACAATGGTTAAGTTTTCTATTTTAAAAATTGAAATCCTACTTGTTAGGAAAACTGGGATTTAAAATCAAAGTTGAGCTTTTTAAACATATTTCATAAAGAAAACGTTGACTTCAAGCCAATTTTTGAAATTTGGATCTCAAATCATATGGTTAAACGCTTTCTTACTATCATTAAGATGTCTGTTCAAATTTTTATATTAAAGAGACATTTTATTGCTACTTCATTTACTTTTACTATGACTTATCGCTATCACCGTCCATCACTATCAAATATTGTTGTGCATCATCCATATCTATCATCCCCAATCACATACACTTTATCATCAATTATCATAGTCGATCATCAGTATCATTAAACACCATTCCACAATCGTCGCCATCAAACAACATTGCCATAAGTCTATAACAATCACTAGACTTTACTGATATTTACCACAATTATATATTGTCAGTACTATTATCATTCACCATATCATTATTAATTATTAGTATTTATTTGCATTTAAATGTTAAAATTATATATTAAAGTGCATGATATACTATTGCGCATACAGTGGAGAAAGTGATGATATTGTTCTTTGTTGCTCGGGTAATTACTATCTTAATATCTTCTACTAATAATTACTCTACCACAGTTATTAATCACTACTGCGATGTTTACTATACGAAAAAAATCATGTACATATATAAAGTATGCTTTACTCCTTATGTTATGTTGGACAGATGAGAAGCGGGTGAGAAGTATCATTTGTAAATAAGAAAAAATATTTTATTTTGTTTTTGAGACTGAAATAGAAGGTTAGGCATAAAGAGTCTTCAAGTTATTCATTATACAAAAAAATAAAATAAAAATACATTGAATATGGTGAACCTTTTGATTCCTCAATTAATTCAGAGTTACACGATGTTATCTGCTTATTGTATCTTGAAGAAATAAGTCAATGTTATATTATTAGATCTTTTAAAACTATACCAAAATGAGTTTGAGTCTCCTTAATGAGAGTAAAATATTAACATTTCAACCTAATTTTTTATCTATTCATTTTTGTTTATTTTATTTTCAATTTCAAACAATAATATTTTCACCAACATCAGCCACATAATATCGAGGACTGCAACTATTGACTGCTCCATTAATAATTATTATTGTCTGTTATTGTCAATAATTATCATCACTAATCGTTATACATAAATTATCATTTTCTGCCAACATCATCCAAATTGACACCCACAATCGTCACACTAATCGTCATTTCTGCTAATTGCTACTATAATTTTAAAAAAATAGGTTGTTGATACTATTTTTATTCCGAATTAATAATTTTTTAGTTTAACTTTTTTTTTAAAATTCATCACTTTAAATATATAATTTAAAATTATTTTAATATTACTGATATTATATAAGTCGATTAATTCAGATTTAATATTTGTAATTATTTTCTAATATAATATAGTAGCATCTAAAAATATATTATTAATAAGTATTTGACTTTCATTCCAATTAACATTTTAAAAAAAAAAAACCCTACCAAATCACAAGAGTCGTCCTTGTTCATCACGCAACAGACCACACTTTCAATAACTATAAATTTTTAGTCAACCCAATCAAAGCTTTCAAACGACGACGTCTGGCTCCCGCAATCAGTATAAAACCGCCGTCTTCTGCCGTCTAAACTCTTTTAACTCCGCCGCCGCTTCTTCTCATCTCCGCCAGCAGAACCTCCAATGGGTACTGCCTACCCCAGAGACGAAAATTATCTAGAAATTGTTGTTCCTAGACGTATCGCACTCTTCGTATCTATCCAAAACCAGCAGCGCCTTCAGCGCCTTTCACTCTCCCCTGATCCTATCAAGTAAACTCTAATTATTTCTCAAATTGTATAATCTATTCTATTATGTTACCATTCTGCTTAAAAATAAATGACTTGAGTTTGATTGTTCTGTTGAGAATTTCTCAATTAATTTTTACTGTAAAAGGTTGTGATTTATAGTATGTTTTGTATGTGTTAAAGATGAAAACTTTGTTTTAAAAAAATAGGAAACCATGTTGTAACTCACCCAGAAAAGTAATTTAAAAGGATAAATGTTTTTTATTACAAAGAAGTGATTTATGGTATTCTTTTGTAGTTAACTTTTATTTTAAAATGAGTTATAAGTATGACTTTATTGCTAGTTGCAGACGCGCACAAAAATTGGCTTCGAGTACGATCTCTTCATATTCTTCTGAAAAAAAAGAAGTTTTTAACTATAAAGTTGTGATTTATAGTAGTTTTATGTATTTTTTAAATATGCAAATTTTAGTTAAAAAATGTAAACTATGTTTGTAAATACACAAAAAATTAGTGCTTTGAACACTGCCATTCCTTTTTGGACTGAGGGAATATTTAATTTGGTAAATCTTTTTTTTAGTTAAAATTTTGAGTGTTGGTTATGATTGTGTTAAATTAGGATTGAGTTACCGAATGGAACTGTGAAGGAGGGGAAAAAATGGAATACAACGCCTTTGGATATAGCAAAGGAGATATCGAAGAGCTTGGGCTCCAATGCTTTGATAGCAAAGGTGAATGGGGTGCTTTGGGATTTGTTGAGGCCATTGGAGAGTGACTGTAAGCTTGAGCTCTTCACTTTTGACAGTGACGAGGGTCGCGACACGTTTTGGCACTCAAGTGCGCACATTCTTGGCGAGGTTGTAGCCCCTTTGTCTACCACATTGTGGTTGTGTCTTATCAAGTTTTGATTTTTGGAAATTG
This sequence comes from Solanum piurae, assembly GCA_029582685.1. NCBI lineage: Eukaryota > Viridiplantae > Streptophyta > Magnoliopsida > Solanales > Solanaceae > Solanum > Solanum piurae. The sequence continues at coordinate 7,401 of JAJOOO010079832.1, forward strand.
TTTTTAATAGAGTATTACTCTGCCCTTTATTAAGTTTTTGATGTGTTTTTGGTGGTTTTCTTAGTCATTGGAGAGGAAATATGGCTGCAAATTGTGTATTGGACCCTGTACAACAAGAGGAGAGGTATCGCGTTTGCCTAATCTTAAATACTGAAGTTTCTTTTTTAGGGGTCGTTTGGTAGAGTCTATTAGGAAAAATAATGCATGTTTTAGCTTTGTGTATTACTAGTACCTTGTTTGATACTCTTTTTCAACCTATGTATAACTAATGCAAGCATTAGTTATACACTCTATTGTGTATTAAGGTGTGCATTGCTCTAATACCATGAATTTCTTTGTATTAGCAATACAATGGTTTTATGCATGCATTAACATGCTAAAAGACCCAATTGCCCCTCAAAACCTTTTTTACATTTTTCCCACCATAATAGTGGAGGGTGTATTTGTAAATAATTTTTTTTATGCAATGCATGCTATTTAATGCATCAAACCAAACGATGCATTAAAATAATACATGTATAATTAATGGAAGCATAACTAATACATGCATTGCTAATACAAGCATTACTAATACACTCTATTTAGCATTATTCTTATACACTCTACCAAATGACCCCTTATAGTTTAGAAGTTTTATGAAATCTGAGACAAAATTATCTAGTATTGGAATGAAGTGGGCCCGAACAGAGCAGGATGGAGGAGGATTCATATAGTTGATGACATTGTGGCATAGTTGATTGATTAGTGTTGGGGTCTACATCATGTTATGCTACCTTTTCTTATCTTGCATGGCTGATGGAGTTTTGGCAGAATTTTTTTTCTTCTGTATGAATTGATTAAAGTGAAAATAGCTAGCAAGCTAATTATAAGCTTAAGTAGTTTCCAAAAAATAATTCAACTTTGGTTGGTACTTGTTGCTTAACCGCTTTATTTGATAGCTGATCTCCTGGTAAATACCTTGGGACGATTCTATTGCCCACTTTTAGTATCTGTAGTTGCTGCATTAACTTCAGGCATAACCTATGTTGATTTTCCGGTTGAAAGAGCCATCCTAAGAAAAAAAGCCCAAGAAACTGTCCTCAGTACTATCATTTAGTGTGGCATTTCATCATTTGAGCCTAACATATTATTGATGAACTAACTTCTTAAGAAATCCATATTCCTTGAAATAAGTTAGGCAAATTTAGATAACATTGTTATTCTCAAAAACTCTAAATAAGATAACATTGTTCCACTACCTTCTCCCTCCTCTCTTTCTCTCATTATAGTTTATTCTTTACTCAGTTCATATTGCTTCCAATCTGTTATGACATGTCTAAACTGCCTCTGCAGGGTTTCTATTACGATGCCTTTTACGGTGATCTGGGGTTAAATGAGGATCATTTTAAAGGGATTGAGGCAGAGGCAGCAAAAGCTGTGTTGGTATTACTCTTTTATCTGTCAGAGTTGCCTTGATCTAATGACCATAACGTTAACTGCTTGTTGCCTCTTGAATTTTATACTTCCACAGTTCTGTCTTTTGGAGTTTCTATGTTCTGATTGATTTTAAAAAAGGGATTGAATGTTTTTGGTTGAGTATGTTTCTCGTTACTCTGATGTGATTTTTTTGATTGATGACTTCCATGTGATTATAAACTTAGTGAAAAATTTTACTTTCTGTGCTATATGGTTAGGAAGTTGGTAAAAAGGAAAGTGCCTTTCAACAAATTTGATATATTTTGTGCCAGTCTTTTGTCAAGTAAATTCAAAACAGAATCGTCTGTGCTGATTGCTGAACTAAGAGCAATTCTTTAGTTAAGTTAATTGTTGAGATGTCTCCAACCCTGTTAAAGAATATTCACCAGAGCAGGATCACTATTTATACTGTGGTGGACACAGCTGCACCCTACCAATTATTTGTATCTTTTTTGTATATGCTCTCCTACGGTAGATGAATCTTCTTCCTTCTATGATCCTACATACATACCTCATCAGCAATGCAACCATAAGATTGTACCAAAGTGTAAGATAGAGATATAAGAATAATAGGCACTGTTAAAGATCTATATCATCACTCAATTAGCACCTCATTCGTTTATCTTCTCTTTTCTGATTAGCAATGGCTACAATGCTCTTTCCTGTTGCTGCAGTATGTTGTTTATTTTTTTCCTGCATTATTTCCAGCATGCGACTAACTTCCCTTGATTTCTCAGGAGAAACAGCCTTTTGAACGCATTGAAGTTTCACGGCAACAAGCTCTTGATATGTTCTCTGATAATAGGTTTAAGGTTAAATTGCTGTGATCTTGCAGTCCTGATCCTTCCAGGCTTTTCTTTGTGCAACAATTTTCAGGAAATGTTCTCTCCTGTGATCTCACATATTAATATTTTTTCCCCTATATTTTAATTAGGTTGAAATCATTAGAGATTTACCTGAAGATAAAACAATCACTGTATATAGATGTGGCCCCTTGGTTGATCTATGCCGTGGTCCGCATATACCAAATACATCTTTTGTTAAAGCACTAGCTTGTACAAAGGTGCGTTGCTGCGTATGTTCTAGAAGAAAGAGTCTGCTTATGTGTGTCGATTTGATTTTCTCTTTTCTGATCAATTTAATGATTCTAGGCTTCATCAGCATATTGGAGGGGAGACAAGGACCGAGAAAGCTTGCAAAGAGTTTATGGAATATCTTATCCAGATAAGAAACAGTTAAAGGTGACTTTCAAAAGCTGGCTACGTCGTTTCTGCATTTAACTTCATCTGCCACTATGCCTTTCTGTAATAATCAGTACAAAAAGAATTATAAAATTTGTTCCCTAAAAAGGACAATGAAACTGTAGACCACTTAAATTTCATATTCTTGATATCTGCGCTGCCTTCAATGGAGGAAATGGATAGAGAATAAAGAGGAAATAATCCCTTATATTGTGTGAGATGGTTTAGCTCTCAAAATTATTTCAGGGTGATAATCTTTGGAATTGCTTTATCTATCTATATCTATCTATACTACCTTAAAAACATGAACTCCCTAACTTGAATGTTAAATTACTATAATATCCCCAACTTAAAACACCAAATTTAGTATATATGTTATATATTTAATATTATATTTATTTATGCTATATTATATTAAAAGCATACACCTTTTCACATTGATGGGCAGTGACTCTTTCGAAAGGTTGTGACTTTTTTATAGAGTTGTGACTTTTTCGATGAGTTATGACATTTTCGAAAAGTTGTGATTTTTCTGAAGGGTTATGACTTATTTGAAAAGACGCGATAAGAACCTTTTCATACTATCCTTTCATGTCTTTAAATAGAGGGGGTTTCTCACACTTTTAAACTACAATTTTTTTGTAAGTTTTCTATTCTTCTTCTTAAAACAAGGAAGATTGTGAGAGTTGTTCAATCATGCAATTACAATATTTTTTGTGGGTAAATTAGATAGATCAACAAAAAATGATTCGACAAGGAGAATGAAATAACTCAACTTCAAATGAGAAGAGCATCTTGATAATTAATATTTACTCATTTTTATAGCAATAAAATATACTTTTGTAGCAACTTCTACTTGACAAGGAGATCAATGATTTTTTGTTGCATAAACTACAACTTGGTGTTCAGAATCTGAAAAGTCTCAAACTGTTGGAGAAAAAGTATTTGATCAAAAACTTGTTTGAAGAGTCCAAACTACATTTAACAAGTACTCTTTTGTTTCCAATTTATTTAGTGTACTTTTACTTTTATTCAGTTTAATATAGAATGTTCTTTTTTCTTGGGGTGGGGCGCGCATCTTTAAGACCACCAAGTGAAAAGACATTTTTATATATTCAACATATGATCCTAAAATTAAAAGTCTTCTTTATTTTTTAAAATTTCATATCAAATTAAAATTAGACCAATCTATATCTATCTTTTTTTATCTATCTATACTACCTAACTTAAAACACCAAATGTAGTATATCTTCTATATTTTATATTGTATTATATTTATTTATGTGTATTATATTATATAATTTTAAAGACAGACACCTTTTCACATTGAAGGATTGTGACATTTTCGAAGAGTTATAACTTTTCCGATAAGTTGTGACCTTTTTGAAGGATTGTGACTTTTCTATAGGGTTGCGACTTTCGGAAGAGTTGTGACTTTTTCGAAGGGTTGTGACATTTCCGAAGAGTTGTGACTTTTCCGATGAGTTGTGACCTTTTTGAAGGGTTGTGAGTTTTCTAAAGGGTTGTGACATCTTTTTGACAAGGCACAATAAGTAGTTTTTCATACACTACCCTTTTTGTTGGCTATAAAAAGAGGGCCTTCCTCAAATTTTTAAACTACACTTTTAAATAAAATATTCATTCTTCTTCTTCTTCTTAAAACATCCTATTTAGTATATCTTCTATATTTTTATGATAAGGAACAATATGCACATACTAATACTACACATTTTAACTATAAATTGAGGGGTTTCCTCACATTTTTAAACTACATTTTTTTATGTTTTTTGTTCTTCTTTTCTTAAAACCTCAAGATTGATTTATAGACGTGGACAATCTCAAAGGTTAGTGAAATTAGAATTCTCCCTTGCATGAATGTTAAATTAATCTAATATTCCAACTAAAAACATCAAATTTAGTATATCTTCTATATTTTATAACAATATTTATTTATATTATATTATATTAAAAGTAAGAACACCAACAATACAATAATAACAAAGTAATGCACTATAGAGAAGGGAGGAGAAAGTATATTTAAGAGGTGTAACTAAGAGATTTTAAGAGTGACTAATTTTTTATTTTAATAACATTCACGTTATTTTTAAAAATAGTGTGGTACGTGGTTTGATATTCACGTGCGCCAAATTAGTTCTTATTAAAAGTATCTGATGTTGCAAAGCTGAATCCATCAATGTGTATCTGGCGTCACTTCTTGTGAGTTGTGATTGCATTACAATTACGTTTACACTTTTGGACTTTGTTTGTGCTAGTTCGTTTATCCAATTAGGTGGCTTATTCTGATTCTTTTTCCTTGTTTGTCTAATATTATATTTATATATCCCTTTTAAGCATGCAAGTAAACTAGCTCATTGTGCCTATCCCTTTTCATTTTATCTATATTTTTGTTGTCTCTTTTTTTTTTTTTTTTATAGATAGTTTAGTGAGTTTGGTAGGAGATGAAGCATAACCCACATGTCACTGTACGTTATTTGGGTGCTAGCTTGATGAATTAATGAAATAATATTTTATTTATCAGTAAAAGCAAAAGGTAGAGTATTTGTGTTATCCCGACTCCTGAGAGAAGGTCAAAGTACTACTTCCAGTGAGGACTTTTTAATAAAATAATTTCTGTTATAGGAATATCTAGCGATGCTGGAGGAAGCAAAGAAATACGATCACAGAGAGCTGACTAAGAAGCAGGAGCTTTTCTTCTTTCATCCATTAAGGTATGCCTTGAAATTATTTTACCTTATTATAAAAAAAATGTAAGAAGGTGTGCCTTGTAATTCCCACTTAGGTGAAATATTTCATAATATTTAAATGTGAATTGTGCATTCCAGCCCTGGAAGTTCTTTCTTTCTTCCACATGGTGCTCGAGTTTGCAACAAATTGCTGGAGTTCATACGGAGTCAGTATTGGAAGAGAGGCTACGAGGAGGTAACTAGCTTTGTGCTTAAATTTATTAGTTGGAAGGACTATTTGTACCACAGTGGAACCAATGTAAGTTTAGTTTGAACTGCTGGGACTATTGACTGGTTGGAGTTCGGCCTGGACAATTGCCGAAACTGTCTGTTTTTTAAAACAACATTTGTTTCTTGATTTCATTTGAGATGGATAGTGCACTCCTCATTATTTAGTGGACTAAATCCTTTTTGCCCTCCTGTCGAAAGAGATCAGCATGTGGTGCCTTAAAAGTCTTCATTGACAATCAATTATGTCCTTAGACTAGATCAAAGTAGCAAGGATATGGAGACGTAATCATGAACATAGAGACACTATACTTTTAAGATGGAGGGGGAAATGACACAGATACACCCTTTTAGAAATAAAGGATATGAAGCTGGAGGATTAGTCTTGCAGAAGTATCTATAGCTATAAAATGCAAAATTAAAAGGGTGCAACAGTCCCCTTATTCTTAGTTCTTGAAAAGCATCCTAAATAGCATTAAGTACCAAACAAAATATATGGGAAATAAGTCTATTATGCAGGGATTAAAATATAAATGAGAGATGTAGGATAAAAGCAGCCTGTAGCACGGAACAAATTCAGTGAATGAGCAGGACAGTCATAGACCGAAAGAGAACATTGAAACTTTGAGGAAAGAAAAAGACTAATTAGGGGTACTATATAGGTGGAGCCAATTCCTTTATTCATCAAACCAGGTTCTTTTCTTCTTTGATTAGACTATGAGTAAGAATGATGGTTGTTTTTTAAGTTCAACTTTGTATTCTCTATTTTACAGTGTTCCTAAGGTGGTGATTGGAAGCTTTGGCAGTGTGTTGGACCTTAATTTATTTTCTTTGATTGGTGAAATATTGTATTAAAGAGCAGCAAACTGCTGCAAAGTATACATAGAAAAGGCGCATTACAAGTTGTGTAATGAGCTCAAAAAGTCTATCATGGCCTCCCAACTAACATCAAAGAAATGCATCTGTTGTTAATGCTGATCACAGATTTCTTTTTGCTCTAAAAAATGCTGGTGTTCCTTTCTTTCCAGATGATCCACCAGATGGCAGCTACCAGTTGGATTCCTTAATTGCTTCTAGCATGTTCTAACCTTGAATAGACCCTTGGCATCCCTTTTCCAAATTAAAAGTCAACTTTAGCTTGAATGAGATTAATCTGGTTAAGTTGGCTAAGTAAAGATGACACCATTTAAAATCTTGTTAACTGACTCCAATATACTTGTCAAAGATTAAGTGTAGTTGCTGTCTCAACATCAGACACCCTCACTCAATCAAGGGAGACTTGTAATCAGAGAACACACATGTACTAAAGAGATTAAATCAAACAGAAAGGGGAAGTTGTGTCTGACCTGCGCCTCGTGTCGATGCGACAATTCATGTGGTGTCTGCTTCATTTGAGGAGATATTATGTCTAACTCGTCCTTCTCTTTTTTCGTCTTGAACTATGAATTTTCTCTGCCTTTTCTCTTTATCCCTTGCTCTCACTCCTCAGGCAAAAGGTTGAACCATTTTTTCTTTAATAAGATAAAGGTTTATTGACTGAGTACCAAGAAGGTACCTACACCAAAAGATACAAAAGACTGTTGGGAATATCCATACAGTCAATTGCAACATCTCCCTAGCGACTCCCAAAACTCCATATATTGATCTATATTATCAAGGACAAAAGGTTGAACCATTGAAGCTTAACCCTGTTACCTTTTCTGGTTCAGGGATAAAAAAACAATCAAGAGAATTATGTGCTATTCTGTTTATGAGTGCTTGTCTTGATACATGATCCATGCAGGTTTGGAGTCCAAATATGTACAATATGCAGTTATGGGAAACTTCTGGTCATGCTGCAAATTACAAGGAGAACATGTTTGTGTTTGAGGTAAATTTGGCGCACTAATAGCAGTTCTGATATTAATTGTGATGTATCTGAATAAGTTTTTCATTTTTTTAAAACCTCTAATTTCTGGAATATAGATTCTTCTAGGAGTATTTTATTGTAAAGGCAAAAAAGGAAAATTGTTGTAACTCGAAGCACATATGTTTATCTCTCTTAGACTTTTGTTGTAAAGACGCAAATGTAAAGGAAGTCCTTTTCAAATGTAGATAGTGTACGGAGATGCATACTGCAGATGGTTGCACTACTCAGTCATTGCACTCTCCGGGTGGCTATTACATTTTTGAAAGGAGTTATTATTTCCCGCAAGAGAAGCACTTCCCTTATTTATACAAATCAGTGACGTAAAATTTATAATCAACATAGAACTCTAAAATTCGGTTCTGGTGAAGTAACTGGAGTTAAATAATCCTACTAACACTCATATCAGAGAGTTGGCTCCAAACAAATTTCTCGGTCATGAAAAACATTCATATAAGAGAAACAATAGGCATCCTTATTTTTTGGGGAAGGATTTTGGAGAAGGGTTCCTATCGGTGAAATTTGGAATCATAGTTATAATATGAAGAAATGAGGGGAAAATTACTTATTGAAAAAGAAAACAGGGGTAAAACCTCCAGATATTTTGTCAGCGTATGATGGATCAATTTAAGTGCTATAAGATGTAGAAGTATTTGCAAGGTGAAAGGACACTTCCGCGAATTTATTAAAATCAATTTGCATTTATTGGTCCCAACTTAGTGAGCAGTTTAGTTAAAAGATGAATCGGTACAGGATTAAGACATATGACTGAAATACGTCGTTATAAATGTGGTTTCCAAACTAAAGCTTATATTTAAAGCTGATTTAATATATTTGTTCTGGATAAGCTTTTAAACATTATGTTCTTTATGTTGAACATTTCTTGTTTCACTAAATTTCTAGTATGCTTGTTCTTTTATGAAGGGTTAATATTATTGATGTCAAAATCAGCACTAAGAAAGTGCTAAGCTTCTAAGAACTGTAATTGGATTTCCTAATCATTTACTCATTCAATTTACACCAAAAAGAAATAAAAAGATACAATCAGATTTGCTCATAAATTGACTTGCAGGTTATTCAACTAGGATAGAAATGCCAATTGCCAGATAATAATTAGTAGAAATAAGACAAACTTTCATTTATTTGAGATATCTAGTTCTGACAAACAAGCTAGATTTATGTTGTTTTTAGTCTTCCTTTCTTTTTGTTGGACAATGCTGTTCACATTAAAATTTGCACTTGCTAGCTAGGGTTATAGTATCTTGTCTTGTAAGAAGTGGTGCCTCTGGCCGCTAATTTCAGCTAGATGTTTTCCTAAGTAAAATGGTTCTTGCTTCTTTGACCTGCAGATTGAAAAGCAAGAATTTGGGCTGAAGCCAATGAACTGCCCAGGTCATTGTTTAATATTTGATCACAGGGTTCGTTCCTACAGGGGTGAGATTTTCCAACAGTTACTTTGCTTCACCCAGCAGTTACTTTCCTTTTTTCTTGCTTTACTTGCACGCTTTAGTTGTAGTATTGGTCTTGCGTGCAATTTCTTGAAACTAATCATGCATGATATGAGATTTTTATGATAATATAGTGGACACTTGTATACTTCTTGTATGCGGATGTTTCCTTCCCTTATTTATAAAATTTTATTTCTTGATCAGTAAAACATTAAGGACACTTGACCATGAAATGTTATTGGTACTAGGGTCTTTTGAAAACAACCTCTCTACCTCCATGAGGTAGAGGTAAGGTCTGGGTACACTCTACCCTCTCTATACCCCAGTTGTGGGATTACACCAGGTATGTTGTTGTTGTTGGTATTATTTTAACATCAGTTGGTTACGAAGAAGCTCAATGCAGTGCACCTTGTTGAGGGGTGAAATTTGATGGAGATTTGTAATCTAAAAGGAAGATTGTTAGACATGCAACATATTTACTGCAAATATTGTCTTTTCATAAAATCCAAGATCTTCTCATTATTAGTACCAGCCTTTAGCAGTCTGCTGCAGACTTAGTTTCGTCTTTATAGTGCCTCTATCTATCTCATTGATGCCATTGCCACTGCAAGCAACACATTAATCATTAACCAACTGTCCAACAATGCAGAGCTACCACTTCGTCTGGCTGACTTTGGGGTTCTGCACAGGAATGAGGCCAGTGGTGCACTTACTGGCTTAACACGTGTCAGGAGATTTCAGCAGGTATCACCTTTTTTGTTTCCTTTTCATCTTTTATGGATGATCATGCTAGTGTTTTCCTCAAGGAGCATTAGTTATTTGTTTGATACGAATTTTCCCTGTTTTTTCCTGCATAAGAAGCAACCTATATAGGCTCTTAGGTCCTTTTATTCCATTTTGTTTTTCACATTGTTCAATTGGCGGTTATATTTATTTGTTTTTTTTCATATCTGGGATAATCTATTGCCAAGGAACTTCCTCCTGTAGAATCTGTTTCTACAAAACATCTTAATAGCTCTGTTGTGCTAAAACAACCTTTTTTATAACCCTATTCCTTCGCAGGATGATGCACACATCTTTTGCAGAGAGTCACAGGTTTGTTAAGATTTATGATTATGTGCAGATAACATATACATTATTTGGAAACTAGTTTAACCTAAGTTCTTCATGTTGCAGATTAAGGATGAAGTCAAGGGTGTCTTAGAGTTCATCAGCTATGTGTATAAGATATTTGGTTTCACTTTTGACCTGAAGTTATCAACGGTACTACTTTATATGTATTCCATTATCCTTCAAATTCGTTTTACGCGATTTCAGCTGATATTGATACTACATGCATTTATTATTTTAATAGTCATTACGGATACACCCTTTATATGGAACATTCATGTTGTGAATGTTTTTCACATTTTCCACATGCGTACATTCTCTTTCCATGTATACCAACACATATTTCTGACTTGCAGAGGCCTGAAAAATATCTTGGAGACATAGAAACTTGGGTAAAGGCTGAAGCTGCTCTTTCTGAAGCATTGAACGAGCATGGGAAGCCCTGGGAGGTTTGCTATCAATTTTATTGTAATTTAAAATGTGAAGTTGTCAGACTGTTGGACTACATTTAAAATGACTAGACTCCCTTTTTGCCGATTAAAAAACAATGGGTTTACTCCTATTTTTGGTGCTTCTATTTTTATTCATCCCAATTTATGTGTCGAATCACTTAATCAATTTTCTTTTTTAGACAATCTTCATTTAAAAATTACGTCAGATCTCTTAATACTGGCACCATTCTACATTTCTACTATTAGGAATTCTAATTTAACTTGTGTTTAGGTTAATAATATTTAAGCTAATATCTTAGACTCCTTGCACAATCAAATCTTGTAATATAAAATGAGATGTACCTTTTTCGGGTTACCTGACAGAAAAAGTGAGGGTTGGGGGTTGCCCCTCTTGCAATTTTCCTGTTTATATATGGAAAATTGAGGTAGTCCCCATGTATCAGTGTTTTTTTGGTTATTTTGTTTTCTTAATTGCTTTTATCTTGCCTTTTACTTAAAGAATCTCATTCAATTAGATCAATGAAGGAGACGGAGCATTTTATGGCCCAAAAATTGATATAAGTGTTTCTGATGCAATGAAGAGGAAATTCCAGTGTGCGACATTGCAGGGTCATATTTGTTCTTATTCTCCTTGGTTCTTTTTCACAAACAATATTATTCTTTACCTTTGAAATTCACCTGCCTTGAAGTTTTTCTGCATGTTCTTTTGTACCATGTTGGAAGTATCATCTGAATGCTGTGTTTTTCAGCTTGATTTCCAACTCCCTCAACGTTTCAACCTATCATACTCAGCAGAAGATGAAAGTAAGAGAGAGAGACCAGTTATGATACATAGAGCGATCCTTGGGTCAGTTGAGCGTATGTTCGCTATTCTTTTGGAGCATTTCAAAGGGAAATGGCCTTTCTGGCTTAGTCCACGTCAAGCTATGGTCTGCCCTGTTTCTGACAAATCGCAGTCATATGCACTTAAGGTTAGCTACATTTACATACTTTATCCTATTGATGTATTAATGGTTTAACTATTAAAAGACTCCCTTCTCTAAATCCTTTCTGTGCATCTGATTGGATGATATTCCTTAGATATTTTTTATTTTGGTGTAATGTTATTACTGTTGGGTATGTCTCATTCTTTTTATTTAACTCAAAGGGTACTCATGGTAGTTAGCTTTAGTTTTTCTTCTCTTATTTCTATTCGTTCTTTACAGTAAGTAGTGTGATTTGTTGATACCTTTTTTTTTTAATAACTAGGTATGTTGTTTTACTAATTAAAAGTACCAAAAAGGTACAACATAAGTACAGCAAGAGAAGTTTATTGTTGATACCTGTAGATTTAAAATTCAATTTGTTAGTTAATAAGTAGGCTGGATGTATGTAGTTTCTCAAACACAGTAACATGGTTGTACAGATAGATTTTTTGAGGGGTAAAAAACACAATATAGGATTTTGTGTTGGCATCTGCAATTGCACTGTTGGTGTTGGCTTCAAAGCATGAAGCAGGGTTTTGAAGTGCTGCAAATCATGAAGAGTGATTGTGAAGTGCTTTGATTCACAGAGTTGGTAGAACCTGCATACATGTAATTATTGAAGATGCTGAGTAGAGAAGTTGGACAGTTGATAGGGAAGGGTAGCTTTTTGGCTCAGCTCCCATATCTTGCCAACTTCCTCGACAGGAAGATAAAGAGTTGTATGTTGTTGAGGACTGTTGGAGCCCCAATAAGTCATGATCACTGTATATGTATCTTGCAGGGCACATATAGTTTTTTTAGTAAGGCCACGTGTTTTTTGTTGATTTAAGTCTATTTTGAAGAATCCGCGTGAAACACCTTCACCCATGTCAGGCGTTGCAATAGGGATGCATTGCAATAGGGGTACGTCAAGGCAAAGGGACATAATATAAAAAAGTCAACTTGCCGATTGATAAAACATAAATATGCTGAGTTTATTTACCAAATATGCTTTCGTGAATAGTTTTTTTGTGTACTTAATCCATTGTGAAAATTGCTTTAACATGTTGCTCTTCTTTTATTCAGCTCCGGGAGCAGATACATGAGGCTGGTTATTATGTTGATGTTGATACAAGTGACAGGACAATCCAGAAAAAGGTTAGATTCTTATTGTAGTATATCATGTAAAATGCATGATTGGTTTGCTTTATGAGGGTCACTAGCATTTTTCCTATATGATCTCATTATAGTTTACAGTAACATTTAGGTCCAAGGACCAAGTACAGTGAGTTTCTCTGTTTTCTGGTGAAGTTTATTTTACAGAAGGAAATAAGGGTCCATTTGTAATAGTTACTCCTTAAGACCTGGCAAGTTATGATCAATAAGGGTCCACCAGTTATGTCACTTAACCTCTCGTTCACCAATCTGTGCAGAGCACTATTGAAATCATTAGGATGGTCAATATGATTATATAATTGGTCATGGGGAAAATGTCATAGTGCCCTACAAATTTGTGTTTATTTCAGCAATGGACAAATTTTATCAATTTTTCCATTTAAGTTTATAAACCTATATCTATGTCAAAACTCACCTATGCAGCGTGACATAGTTTAGGTCATTTTACCATTTAGTCCATGACATAAGAGATTAAATCCTTCTAACTGTGACCATTATGGTTTGTGTGCCATTCTGTTGAGGTTGTATTAATATATCAACATATGTCAATTGTGGTTACCTACTTTGTGACTGGATAGTGGATACCAACATACAATGGATTGGCAAAAATTGCCATTCTCTTGAAGCCAGATGTTGCTTAAACAAATTCAAGAGAAAGGCAGTCTATTTCTCAAGTAAAAAAAGGACTCTAATTTTCTTGAATTAGTTAAGCAGCATCTGGCTTCAGAAAGCAACCAGACTAATTAACTAGTGGACTGAAAAATAGGAAAATAGGATGTAACGTCTGTCCACAAAATAATTGGTAAAACCTGAAATCTTTCATGTATCTGCTCTTGTACTCTGAAGAGCACATGATTGCAAATGGTATTACGTAATGCTTTCAGTTTTTGAAGCTACACACTAGATGATCTGATAAAATTTTCTCTCAAGTAATACAAGTTCAGTCTCAAGTTGAAAACTTTTGTTGGTCTGTTAAACGATTGCTTGTTGCTTTTAATGTATATGCAGGTACGAGAGGCTCAAGTGGCACAATATAACTTTATTCTGGTTGTTGGAGAGGCTGAAGCCAGTAGTGGGCAGGTATCTTATTTCCCCCCCAACCTTCAATGCTTTATCCCCACAGCCTGCATTGCTATATCTCTTTTTAAAATGTGCAACTGAACAAACTAAAAAAAATATTCTGTATCACTTTGATTCAGCTCATCAGCTCTCTAAGGTTCTGAAATAATCTTTGTCAAGAAAAGGTTCTGGCTGATAATTAACTTCTTGTATGTACTGTTGTTTTGTATTGATCGAGATATTTTGTGGCTCACTTGTTTGATTTCTTCTTGTTCCTCTTCTTCCAACTCCAATTATTGACAAAGATGTATATTATGCTAAACTTTCTGCAAATTACTGATTTGTCTCTATCCCACCCCGTGTGAAGAACTAGAAAGAAAAGGGCTTCCAGCATGATTTGTGGAGGTTCATTGACCAATTCTCTTACAGTAGCCCTGGTAACAGAGATGCTTTAGGAACAAATTCTCTTATGATGTCACCTAGATGGTGTCTTCAGTAGCAGCTAAACAATTGAAAGTAATTGCAAACTGAATATTTCCCACCAAAAGATCAGTCCCATTATAACATTCACATGAAGGAGCTTTGAGAATCTCAAAACTATTTGATAGATTTAGTAGCCAATCAGATCACCTATGGCTGGATAATTCTGACTTTACTAGGCAAGATGTTTCTGCTGAGCTGGTGATTGATTTGTTTGGAAAAAAATATATATCTTATTTTGCTGATTTGATGGGGTGCACATCAACTTTTGGGTCTCATACCAAATACTCTTCTTAGTGATGTTTCTGGTTGTCAGTTTCCTGGGTTCATGCATTTCCTCCATATGATTTCCTTGTCTTCTCATTTTAAATCTTGTGGCCAAGTTTTACTGCCTTTTATTTTTGCTGAAAAATCTGGTCTTCTATATGTGAATGATTGTAGGTGAGTGTTCGAGTGAGAGACAAACCTGATCATCAAGTCATGACAGTTGACGTTCTCCTTGTTCACTTCAAAGATATGGTTGCATCATTTCAGTAAGAGTCGCCACATCTCTTGCATTATATCCCCAAGGGCTCTGGTGAGCGCAGCACGCTAGACTCATGGACACGGGTTTGAAACCTTGCCGCAGAAGAACGAACACTTAAATATTTTGATCCATTGTAGGTATTACATTATAAATTCCGTAGGATACTTTTTGACTTGAATGGTTTTCAATAGCATGTTAGTTTCATCTTATTCTATCTTGGCCTAACCCATCGGTGGCCCCTTAAAGTTGGCACGAAATTTCACTTACACACCTTAAGTGGGTGATGTTCATTTTAGACACTTCATGTCAGTTTTTGTTGTGTCATATTGACATTTTTTGCCTACCTGGCTCAATGAGTGTAATACAATCGGTGACTGCGCATGAAAAACATATTCAGGGGACTTTTTTTAATTATTTTCTTCTTCTTTCCAATTTCAGCCTCCATTCCTGCAAACTTAAATATCCAACAATGGTGAATAGAAATAGTTGCAGTAAAATAATGAATCTGTGTTAGAAAATTTAGGACATTTAAATATTAAGTTATTCATTAGATTTTTTCTTGAAATAAATTAATTTTTACAGAGGAGTAAATTCTTTTTTTTTGAATTCTTAACCTACTAATTAGGGTAAAAAAGAAATAAAAAGATATTTGAAGAAGAAAATAATGAAAAAGGAACAATGTGTTGGTGGGTGTGAGCCCAAATGTTATTGGAAAAAAGGAATAACGATATTTGGAGAGGAAAATCAGAGGAAATGGGTGTCCAGACATTTCTGCAAATGAATAGATATTTGGAGAAGACAATGGTGGGGGTGGGGGGGATGGGGTAGGGGTAGGGGTGTTTGGAGAAGATGTCGGGGGTGTTTCTGCAAATGGGTAGGGAGAAATCGGGGGGCTGGGGGAGAGAATATTTTAAAAAATAAATTTATCCTTTATAGGGAATTTACTGTTCTACAATAACTTAATTATGTATATGCCATTGGTCGTTCCAAACTCGGCCAAACCTTAAACAAATACTAGTGCTATTTAGGATGAAAGATATCAGAAGGATTTCAAATAAGGTAATTTTTAAATTCAAACTAACAAAGTTACCATAATTACTAATCATAATTTTGGTATAACTTTAAGTAGGCCTGATTTTTTTTTTGATGACAAGGGAAACCCGCAGCCGCTACCCTTTGGGTGCGCACAGGGTAAAACCCCCGCTCCTACGCAATAGCTCGCAAACCACATAGGAGAGGTAACCCGCACTAGGCAAGCCCGGTGCGACGAGCTTGACCCAGAAGGCAAACCCCTTGCTTTCCCTGGCAAGGGGTTTCGAACTTGAGACCTCCAACATGGAAGTCCCAAGCCCAAACCACTGGGCCACTCCGAAGGGTTAAGTAGGCCTGATTTTTTTTCCACTACTCTTACGCTCTTTTCATCTTTTACTTTTGGGATTAAATTTTGCAAAATCCCTTTCCTATTATACGTGTTTGGTTCCACAATCGACATGACTTCTCTCTCCTTTATTCCTCAAATTTCCAATATTATTTTTCAACACTCCATTAAAAATACTCAATTCATGTCGAATTGAAGTCGATTGATTTAAGATTTTTGCTAGCAGTGAAGAAGATTTTAGAATGAACAATAAAAATTTGTTGGTATAAAAAGTGAGATTGAAATACAAAGTGAGCACAAAAAATCTAAAACTTATTAGCATACATTTAGAATTAATACAAAATAAAAAAGAAATACAAAACTGATTGGCATACAAAGTGAGATTGAAATACAAAATGATATTGAAATACAACTGAGCACAAAAAATCTAAAACTTGTTAGCATACATTTAGAATTAATATAAAATAAAAAAGAAATACAAAAACTGGTTGGCATACAAAGTGAGATTGAAATACAAAATGATATTGAAATACAACTGAGCACAAAAAATCTAAAACTTGTTGGCATACATTTAGAATTAATACAAAATAAAAAAGAAATACAAAATTTGTTGGCATACAAAGTGAGATTGAAATACAAAATGATATTGAAATACAAAGTGAGCACAAAAAAATACAAAACTTGTTGGCGTTTAATTAGAATGAATACAAAATTGTATGAAGCTTAATTTAGAATAGCATACAAAATTCTGTAAAACTATTTATCTATTGTCCTATAATATAATACAAAATTAAACATATACATAATTTGAAATGAATACCACCTACAAAATAAATATAAATTACACCTAAAAAACTCAAATTTTAGTAAGATACCACATGAATTTTGTAATGAATACAAAATGCAACAGACAATAAAAACAGTAAAGAATACAATTTGATAGTTTAGGTACAAAATGCAACATGCCATAAAGTTGTTTTTCATCACTTTGATCTTCAACAATTTCATCAAAAATATTGACATTCGAAAATGACACTTCTTCACCTGACACTTCTCCAGATCCAATTCAATACTTTTGAACGATTTATCCTAATATTGTCAAAAATGACACTTCTTCACCTGGTAATTCTTCCAGATCTAGATCCAACATACAAAATACTTTTGTATCTCAATACTTCGACAAAGGTTGAAAATCTTTTGAATGATTTCTAAGATTTCTTAAAAAAATGGAGGATTTTGATTTTAAAAAAGACAAGGTTTAAGTTACTTGAGGATATAGAATAATGAAAGAAATCTTGAGAGAGAGAGAAAGAGAAAGGATAGAATTTGGGTAAAAAATTTAGAGAGTGAAAAGTGGATAATGGAGTCTTTTATTTTTTCTTTCACCCGTAAAAGAGTAAAACAATGGACCCAATTTGAGAAATAAAAGAAAGATAAATGAATTATATTAGGATACACTTTATTTGTTAAAATATTGACATTTTAACATTTTTAATAATTATTTTTTAAGTGTAGATGTTTTTAATAATTATGTTAGTAATTTTGATTAGTTAGCTAATTTTCCCAATATTTATTGGGTTATCGGTTCGATTTTGATTTTTAGTATATATAACTTACATAAATCCCAGTGTCAGATCTAAATTACATTCTCTCCCTACTCTTTTCTATTTTACAAAAATACCTTCAAATATCAAGTCACCCGGATACATAAGTTTCATCAGGATACATTAATTGTGATACATTTAGTATGTTGGGTTATTGGGTAAACCAATACCAATTAAGACGGTTTTTATTACTATCTTCCTTGTTTCACCATATCAAAACATTTACAAATTTGTTTTTATTACTATCTTTCTTGTTTCACTATATCAAAACATTTACAGATTTGCTTATTTCACTGTATTGCGCCAAATTATGAGAGAAGTAAGAAGTCATATATTTATTTTATGAGCATTTTCTTATTGGATAAATCAAAAATCGAATCGTTAACGATAAAAAAACCGATAAAAATATATTATTAATTTAATATATTTAAAAATCAAAAATCAATAAACTGAATCAATACCACATAAAACTAAATTAAACCGATGCACACCCTTAATTATCACAATATAAAGTTGGGATAATTATGGGAATTGGCCACTCGATCATCCTATTTACAAGAAAATTGGTCCAACTTTTTTAAAATTATTCGAACTGGCCATTCAGCCATACCGCTTCTACTTTTTCCTTCCACTTTAGCCATTATTCCCCACTCCTCCTCCTCCTTTCTTTAGTTTCGATTTAAAAATTTGATGTAACATGAGTCAGTTTAAGAGAATTTTATATCAAAAGACTTAAAACATTGAGAGGATTTCATATCTAAAATTTGGAATTGTTTAGAGGAGATTTTGAGTTGATCGAAATTAAATAAAAAAAAGTAAAATTAGTTGTAATAAAATCATATGTATAGTTAAGTTATATTTAACTTTTTGAGTGTATCATAATGCATACATAGCTAGTGTATAGTTTCTATGATGTATTATGATAATATTGTTCTAGTATATGATTATGTGTTTTGTATTTTCTTATTTTCTGCACCTTGATGTGGCATCCACACCAATTTTGTAGAAACAATGGTAGTTATTAGCTGAGGTGGATCCAAGTTTTGAAGTTTATGAGTTTGTATAACAATCTCAAGTTAATATACAATAATAATTGAATTCACATTCCAATATTATCATATATATATATAAAAGAGAACCCCAGACCCGCTTATGTGGCGCCACCACAAACCACGATTTCCTTTTAATTTATTTATTTCCAAAACTAACCTTTCCCTTTCATGAAAAGTTGTGACTTTTATGAAAAACTGTGACTTTTATGAAAAGTTGTGACTTTTATGAAGAGTTGCGACTTTTATGAAAGGTTCTGACCTTTCCGAAAGATTGTGACTTTTCCAAAGAGTTGTGACCTTTCTGATAAGGCACAATAAACATTTGTTCATACTACCCTTTGTTGTCTATAAATAGAGGGATTTCCTCTCATTTTAAAACAACAAAATTCTGAACTTCTTCTTCTTTTTTTGCACAATTAAATATTTGTATACTTTGCTCCTGTTGAGTGGCTTACTGACACCATTGTTTTTGTATCAATACATTGGTGAATAAAATTGTTTCATCCTTAGAGAATCTAATTCTTTAAACCTTAGGTATTAGAGGAGAATAATTTTCTTAAGGGGACAATGTGCATTTAGTGGAATCGATTTTTTCCTTTCTATTTCATTCTATTTTTACATATCTTGGTTTTTTTTTTACAATCATTAATTTATGCTTATGATATTAATTGTTGTTTTTGAGTAAATGTTTTAAACTCTTATGTTTCTACAAAGTTATTGTCTCCAGTTATATTGAACATATACACATATAGTAGGTACATTAATTGTGCAAGAAATAATTATTATACTCAGTTCCAAGAATTCATATTTTGATATTCTAAATAAAATTTTATAACTTAAAACTATTATATATATATAAGCTTACATATTATCTATTTTTACATAGATATGAAGTTTCTCACTTATCAATTGAAGAAATTCATTATGCAAGTTCAAATGTTATAATTGCTTTCATGTTCAAGCATAATTTCTTTTTTGAATCTGTTAACAGATTTTTGAATTTTTCCCTAAGACATGTATCACAATTGTATAATCTATGCAATTTCAATGTGTTCCTTTTCTTATGAAATGTCTTTGAATATATATTCTTATTTTCTTCTTTATTTTCCTTTTAATGTTGATTAAAGAACCAATGATTTATTATTTCCTGAATAATTCATTCATTAGATGTTCTTGAGTTATGTGATAATGACAAACAATCAAATTCATGTTGAATATTGCTAATATTTTTTTAAGAACCTATTTTTTCTATTATTTTTAATGTATGAATAATAGTAAAGGATTATTTTCAAATTCAATGCAATCACTATTATTGACCGCGCGAAGCGCAAGCAAATTACCTAATTTATACAGATTTAATAAACTTTTATTACATATATAAGAATTGAACCAAAACTATTGCCCAACAAAATATCATTACTTATTAATGGCTTGACTGGCTATGAACTTGTAATTGTATTATATTATAATAATTTAACAAAAAAGGTTTGCCATCAAAGTCATATGACCTAGCTATTATCGGCTGTCCGTTTCAATTTGTTTGTTTTATTCTTTCAAGTCCATTTAAAAAAGAATGTCTGGTTGCTCTTTTATATATCAA
Organism: Solanum piurae; assembly: GCA_029582685.1. Lineage (NCBI taxonomy): Eukaryota > Viridiplantae > Streptophyta > Magnoliopsida > Solanales > Solanaceae > Solanum > Solanum piurae. The sequence goes on from JAJOOO010079832.1 coordinate 27,804, forward strand.
CTCTCTAGTTTCAACTTTCCACGTGACATATTTAAGATCACAAAATTAAAAGACATTTTGATATATTCTACTTATCTTGAGTTTAAGACCATAAAATTTAAAAGTCTTCTTTATTTTTTAGAATTTCGTACAAAGTTAAAACCGGACAAACAAAGAGAGTAGCATTTTGCTTGTGTTATGTTTCTCAGTTGCATGAGGCAGAACAATAACTCATTTTGTAACGTACCACATGTATATTTCAATTTTAAATTTAGTAAGAATCGTACAGGTTAGGTTATGACTTAGGTTTTAGCTCATTTCAATAATCCGCTTTAGCCCAATCTGCCCGTTTGATACTCCTAGTTGCACCTATTCTTTGCTACTACTGTGTAATTTCATTGGAAGAAACTTTTTCTATGGTTGTTAAACGAGTTGGGAATTTTCTTTTTTGAAAGATAAGTACACATTTGAAAAAATATTAAAATAGTATTAGTGGTAGACTGGTATTAAAGTTGTGTGACTTAATAAAGTATTAGCTTTTGTGTTGATTGATAATAACACATTATTGATCACACTGTATGTATATAAATATATGGGGTACAAGTTCCTAGCTAGTTAGATATATTCAATGGAGTACCAACAATTGCTAATAGCTTTCTGCTTCTATTCACTTTTTATACTTTTTGTCCATTTATCTCAGCTTGCGATGAAGTTTTTTATTTGCTTCAATTTAAGCAAGGCCTCACAGTTGATCGAAGTGGTTATGACTGTGACTATGACGCCTGAGCTAAGACTCTGTCTTGGAATGTTACAGGAGATTGTTGTCAATGGGATGGAGTTACTTGTCATGGATTTACCGGTCATGTTATAGGACTCGATCTTTCCTGCAGCTTTCTTAACGGAACCATTAATGGTAACAGCAGCCTCACAAAACTTAGTCATCTGCAAAGACTCAACCTTGCTTTCAATAATTAAGTTGAGTAACTTTCCACTTGGGGATAGCATTAGTGAACTCGAAAGTTTGACATATCTCAATCTTTCGCATTCAGTACATATGATAGGGGAGAAGCAGATACCACAAGTTTTATCCAACTTGTCTAAATTGGTTTCACTTGACCTCTCCTCGTATTACACTGAACTCAAACTTGATCGAAAAACCTTCAGAAGTTTGCTTCAAGACTTGACCAATTTGGAGGTACTGTTGCTTGACAACGCGGATGCACCATTTGAGTTACCTAAGAATCTTTCTTATTCGCTTAGGTACTTAAGTCTTGAAGGCATCGGCATGTTTGGGAACATAAGTGAGTTTCAAATATTTCATTTTTGAGTTCAATGGGTTCACTGGAACTTTGCCATCTAATTTTTTCAAAAGTTTTAGAGGTATGATGGATGTGGATGACGAAAAAACAGGAATTACTTGAGAAAGTACAAGCAATGACATAGATTACCTTTACCACGTTAGTTTGGTGATTAAAGGTAATGAGTTTGATATAAGAATCACGTCAATTATGACGAGTGTTGATATATCAAGAAACAGGTTTGAAGGATATATTCCAAATTCCATTGGAAGTCTGAGCTCACTTGTGTTACTCAACCTGTCTCACAACAGCTTCCGTGGTCATATTCCTGCAGAATTTGCAATGTTGCAGCAGCTCGAAGCATTAGATCTCTCACGGAACAGACTCATTGGAGATTCGATATTCCAGATCCATTGTCAAGTTTGACATTTCTTGAGGTCTTAAACCTTTCCTATAATCATCTGGCTGGGCGCATTCCTCTTGGGAAACAGTTCAATACATTTCCAAATGATTCGTATTGTGGAAATCCTGATTTATGTGGATTTCCACTATCAAAAGAATGTGGAAACAATAATGAGTCACCACTTGAACACGATGATGATGATGATGATGAGGATTCATATTTTGCGAGTGGGTTCACATGGCAAGCTGTGGTAATAGGTTATGGTTGTGGTATGATATTTGGATTGTTGATGGGAGGCCTCATGCAGTGGCGGAGCTAGAATTTTCAATAAAGGGATTCAAAATCTAAAAAAATAGACACATGAAGTAGCCGAAGGGGGTTCGACATCTACTATATATACTTAAAAAATTATTTTAACCATGTATAAATCATATAATTTTTCGCCGAAGGGGGGTCGGATGACCCCCATCGTTCTAAGGTGGCTCCGCCACTGGCCTCATGTTCCTACTGGAAAAACCAAAATGGTTTGTAAACTTTGCTGAAGATATTGCTCAACAAATTGCTGCTAAGAAGCGAACAAGGCAAAAGAAGAGACGCCAAAGACATGGTTTAAGAATGAATTAGCAATATATATACCAGGTATGCATTAAAACCTTTAGTCACTACACAGGTTGTTGGATAACTATATGTCAACTGTTTTTATTTTTTCCTAAATATTCATAACTTAATTTGTCTCTGCAGTGGTTGCTGGAGAGTTGGACAAGTTTATCAGCAAGTTAGTGCTGATGTTTGGCAAATAGCAATGGATGCATCAGTTTGTTCACTTTATGTCCATGGTTGCCAAATACGTATGTAAATGTTACAGTTTATTTCTGTTTGTATGATTCTTACATGTTGTTTTGTAACGTATTGTATTGTATTGTATTGTTAGTACAACAATATGAATCATGTATTATCTACTAGATGAGTCAGGCCCGTGCTTAGCACGAGCACAACATTAAGGTGATTGAAATCTCTTTTCTTACTTGTATCTTTTCAATTTGTACTTTTTTCTACATTCAAGAAACTAAAGTTTAATATATATCGCTATTTTCTAATCATTAGTAGACATCGAGTAGAATATATCAAGAAATAGAGTACCTATTTCCCGAGTAGAGATATAAAATCTTGAGCACTACTTGAAACCTCTTTAGTTTGCTATTGAAAAATACATATCCACATTACCGAGATGAGGGTTCTCTTTTCAATATATATAAATAAGATAAAGATATAAAATTTAATTGAACAAAATAAATCATGAAAATCATAATAAAAAGAAATAGTTAATAATAATAATAATAATAATAATTACAATAACAATAACAATAATAATAATAATAATAATAATAATAATAATAACAATAACAATAACAATAACAATAACAATAACAATAACAATAACAATAACAATAACAATAACAATAACAATAACAATAACAATAACAATAAAAATAATAACATTAACAATAATAACAATAACAATAACAATAACAATAATTCTTACATGTTGTTTTGTAACGTATTGTATTGTATTGTATTGTTAGTACAACAATATGAATCATGTATTATCTACTAGATGAGTCAGGCCCGTGCTTAGCACGAGCTCAACATTAAGGTGATTGAAATTTCTTTTCTTACTTGTAGCTTTTCAATTTGTACTTCTTTCTACATTCAAGAAACTAAAGTTTAATATCGCTATTTTCTAATCATTAGTAGACATCGAGTAGAATGTATCAAGAAATAGAGTACCTATTTCCCGAGTAGAGATATAAAATCTTGAGCACTACTTGAAACCTCTTTAGTTTGCTATTGAAAAATACATATCCACATTACCGAGATGAGGGCTCTCTTTTCAATATATATAAATGAGATAAAGATATAAAATTTAATTGAACAAAATAAATCATGAAAATCATAATAAAAAGAAATAGTTAATAATAATAATAATAATAATAATAACAATAATAATAATTACAATAACAATAACAATAACAATAACAATAACAATAACAATAACAATAACAATAACAATAACAATAACAATAACAATAACAATAAAAATAATAACAATAACAATAATAACAATAACAATAATAACAATAACAATAACAATAATTCTTACATGTTGTTTTGTAACGTATTGTATTGTATTGTATTGTTAGTACAACAATATGAATCATGTATTATCTACTAGATGAGTCAGGTCCGTGCTTAGCACGAGCTCAACATTAAGATGATTGAAATTTCTTTTCTTACTTGTATCTTTTCAATTTGTACTTCTTTCTACATTCAAGAAACTAAAGTTAACTATCGCTAATATGAATCATGTATTATCTACTAGATGCGTCAGTCCCGTGCTTAGCACGAGCTCAACATTAAGAAGAAGGAGGAGGAGGTGAAGGAGGTGAAGAAGAAGGTGAAGGTGAAGGTGAGGGAGAAGGTGAGGGAGAAGGAGGAGGAGGTGGAGGAGGAGGAGGAGGAGGATGTGGAGGAGCAGGAGGAGGTGGAGCAGGAGGTGTAGCAGGAGGAGAAGGAGCATGAGCAAGAGCTCAGAAAGAGAAGGAGGAGGAGGTGGAGAAGGTGGAGGAGGAGGAGGAGGAGAATGAGAAGGAGCAGGAGCTGGAGAAGGAGAAGGAGCAGGAGATGGAAAAGGAGCTGGAGAAGGAGAAGGAGAAGGAGAAGTAGAAAGAGGAGGTGGAGGAAGAGGTGTAGAAGGAGCATGAGGTGGAGCAGGAGGTGAAGAAGGAGGAGGAGGAGAAGAAGGTGAAGAAGAAGAAGAAGAAGAAGGTGAAGAAGAAGGTGAAGAAGAAGAAGAATGAGGAGAAGGAGAAGAAGTAGAAGAAGTAGAAGAAGTAGAAGAAGAAGAAGGAAAAGAAGGAGAAGGAGGAGAATGAGAAGGAGAAGAAAGAGGAGAAGGAGGAGGAGAAGGAGGAGAAGAAGGAGGAGATGAAGGAGAAGGAGAAGGAGAAGAAGAAGGAGAGGGAGGAGGAGGAGGAGGAGGATGAGGAAAAGGAGAAGCAGAAGGAGAAGGAGAAGGAGGAGGAAAAGGAGAAGCAGAGGGAGAAGGAGAAGGAGAAGAAGACGACAATGTTCCACCTCTAATTGAGTAATATTTCTATATGGTTAAACAAAATAATTGTATAACATTAACAGTTAACAACTTTAATTACATAATATCGAATGTTTTGTTCAATTACATAGATTAGTTCGGGATTGTGGTTTTGATCTTCACCTAGAACAATCAATTTTTATTTATTTAAAGAAGTTAAGAAAGTGATATTAAAACGAATATTAATTAGATAGCTCAATTTTGTCATACCATACTAGTTTGTCAGTTACTCTATTTTGTATAATCAAATTTAGAACTTTAGAACTTTTGACTTATGGTTGTTTTATCAACGTCCTAATCCAAAAAGACAAATTTAATGTTATGTTATTTATAATCTTGATATATACATATACTATACACAAAAATCTTACATGATACAATTCAACTTTTTTTTAATTTATATTTATAAAATTAAAAATATATCTCTATTATTCGATATGGTTATAATTTATACGAACACTAATAATTTTATTAAGTGAAATCTAATATCAATTCAATTCGATTGGTGGAGTCCTTTTTAAAGAAACATTAACACTCAAGGGCGTCTCAATAAAATTAGTGGCCTAAAACCAATTATAATAAGAGATTATAAATATATAAACACACAAAAAAATTATTAATTTTGAATTTCTTTTTTTTTTTTAGTTCTTGTATACTATTTGTTTTTAGTACATAATCTTAAAAGACATTAAGTGTATAAATTCACATAATAATATTATTGTTTATAAGAGTAAGGACTAGTTCTAGTTAATAAGAGGTTAAACATTTGTTTGTAATACATCACATTGGATGTTGATTTAAAAACTTTAAAAATTAATATGAAGATTTGAGTTGTTTAATTCAAAGTTCTAAAATATTCTTGATAAAAAATAAATAGTTTTTATTTTTTATTTTATTTATTTATAATTTATAATGTTCAATATTTGTTTTAAGTGAAATTAAAATCATAAACTCACTATTAACACCCCTATAATTGTAACTAGTTTCAGGGTACGCGCATCACACGTGTAGCCAAGTGTACTCATTACTATAAACTTATAGTATATGACAATTGTGCTCCACATAAGGTCCTTAGACATCTTATTATAATGTTTAACTTGTAAATGTTAAGAATTTATAGGATTTATGTTGCAATAAAAAATATAAATGATGGTGGATATAGAAATAATTTTTACCAATTAGTGTTACATGAATAATTGTTAGAGTAAGAGTGTTTGTTTGAAAATTAAATTAGTTATCTAAATTTACATGGATCATTGAAAATGAACTTTATACTTTTAGATCTCTTTATTATTAATTAAAGTGGCAATATACTAATTCATGAGATAATGAACTAATTATAAATGCATGTATAGTCATTCAACATATCTGCCAAATATTTCATATTATCCATGTAAAACACAAATGATATGGCATATAATAAAATATCTAATCTTTCATTGAGATAATTTTTAATTTCATTTGAAAATAAGAAATATAATATGGTACATGTTCCACGCCAATAATTATATAAAGTCTAAATAAGTAATATCTATTTAATTGTAATCTAGACACAAATTTCTTTATATAAGCAGATAACATATTTAACTAAAAAGGAATAAGAAAAGAATACATTATAAAAGAACATATAAAACTAATACAACAATCACTTACAAATGGTCATCACTATAAGCACTTTACATAAAATAGTACAAATAATTCATTATTTTGTTGTAATTCATACAACATGATAAAACAATATTATTTCCTCCCAAACATTCTTTACAATTAATCAATCAATCATAACGTCTTCGATCCAAATACAACAATAATATTATTGCCCTTAAAAATTCTACAAAGATTGATGACAACTTTTCTTCTGCGGTCTATGACTATGACAAGAAAGAAAAAAAATGATGTACCAAAGATGAGAAAATTGATCTTAATTTATAAGAGAGAATTGACATTAACATATGTTAGTAAGAAGATCATATATGAGATTTGTAAATTCATTTTCCTTTCTAGATGATTTTAAATAGAAAAATCTTAGGTGAGGGAAGATGAAAGAAAGAAAAAATTGTTATAAGTATACTTTTTATACAGTACAGGCCCCGGAGTCTTTTTGTCTTCTTGATAATAATTACTTATAACAATTTAATATTAGTTCACCATACAACATGAATAAATTGTAACCGAAAGAATTTAATAAATTTGATTTTGGCTTAATGTGTAACTCTCCCTTGTAGTAATTAAAATTTACTATTTAATATTTAATTAACCAATTTATTAGATGATTAATAGTATTTGTATTTGATAGAGGGACAAAATGGTATAGTTCTAGGAACGTGCTTTGCACGTTTGTCTGCTACTACTATATATAATTTGTATAGCGGGTGAAAGAGTTATGACGCTTTCGAAGCTAAAACAACTTTAAACACAATAAGTTAACTAAAATACATCCTCAAAAAGAAATTCAAAAAAGATGAAGACACTCAACCAATATATATCAAGGAGAATTGTTCTTGCCTTTATATATTATAGATCTTGAAACAAAAAATATTCTAAAGTTACTTTCACAATTATCTCCTATAAATTTAAAGTGTTTAAATAGAGAAATGCAGAGAGAATAAAAAAATAATTACAATCTACAGATATATAAAATCTTTCATTTCATTTCTTATAACTTTCTCTTACTTTTTTCACTTTTCATATAAATATATAGAAATATAATGCCAATGGAGTTCGACCAATTCTATAAATTAATATATAATCAAATTATATTACTTTTTTTTCTCTGTTTTAGTAACAGTTATACATAAACTTACCAAGAGTAAATTTTAACAGACTCGCAATTTTTTTTAATCCATGACTACTTTTGTTAATACAAAATTGTTTAAATTAACATACTATCAAATATGTTGCTAGTGTAAGTGAAAAATATAAGTATTGGTTATTGTAAGAATAGTGTTGACCCTTGGAAAAATTGAGCAAAGTCTTATAATGTATTCTCACTATTCATATAAAATAACGGTAGTTTCAAAGAATAATTTGTTTTAACTTCTTAATTTTTTCTCTTTGAATGATGCATATGACTGGATAAAATCATAAGTACGTGTTTTGTCTATATATCAATCTCTTGTTTGTAAACATTATAAGAAGAAACAAGAATTCACTTGGAATTGTCATAAGTAGGAACAATTAAAAAATCACTGTTATGAAAATAGAAATAGGAACAATTAAAAAATCACTGTTATGAAAATAGCTACTTTAATCAGAAACGATTGAGGCAAACAAACTGTTCCGGGAGATTCAACATGATTAGATTATCTTCAAAATAGTTAATAATAAATATAAATTGGGATTAGTTTTATTATATTTATATCCTAAAGATAAAATAAATGAAAAATACAAAAGTATAATAACCAATTACAAAGTTATATTTGAAAATTCAAAAAGATGGAGATATGAAAAATAAAAATTCACTTACAATTTTGTATTTGATGACCTTTCATCTTGTAACCATGCCAAATCACATATTTCTCAAAAAAGAAGAAGATAAATATATATGAATAAAATTATAAAGAACACAAATATAAGAATTAGTAAGAATTCTTACAATTACAAATTGATAATCATTTTTTTACAAATGATGCATATTAATCTACAGAGAAATGATCACAAATTTGGATGAAAGAAGAGAATATATATAATGTTGTTGGTGAGTGTCTTTGATAGACTCTTCATTACCCCACTTATTATAAATTAAAATTAAAAGTTATTTTTTGACTCTTCATTATCCACATTTAATTTGGTGCATGAATAACTTCCTCAAGCATTTACTACACAACTAATATGTGTATTTAGTCTATTTTCTGATAACATTTGTTGAATTTAAGTTCATATTTTATTAGTTAGTAATGCAGTAATTAGAAGGGTATGTTCACTCTTTTTTGATTAAAAATTATATGAGTAGAAAAACGATGAGATAGAAAATTTAATATCCCAAAGAATTTGAACCATTGTGTCTAGATACATGAATTTAAATAAAATTATTATTTAATATTAAATTAATTATATATTAATATTTAATTTAGTTAAGGAATAAAATAAGGGCAGAATGGCAATTCAACTTTTAAGTTAAGAGCTTCCCACTAATAATATGATATGATTTGATATGATGATTATGATTATAAACCCTGAGGACAGAAAAATAACTTTTTTCTGAAGGTATTTCTTTTTACTGCATCTGTATATGAGTCGGCGACTATTTTATTGCATTTCTTTAGACGATATTATATTATACAAACTGTCAGCTATTTTTTATTTTGGCGGTAAGCGGAGAACTATGGATTCTTCAATTTTGAATGAAATAATGGTCACATACACACTTGCACTTTTTCACGAGTTCCACACTATAACTATCGGGCTACCTGAATTATCAGATGCATCTAATAGTTAGCAAAAAAAAATTGATAGTTCAAATATGTATTGGACCATTAACTTATTTTGAATTGCGCACAGGAAATAGAGTTGTTATGCATTCAACAAAAACAAAGAAGATGGGTGTTGGTGGGGCTCACTTGCAAGAAGAAATAACTATGGACATCCTTAGTAAGTTACCAGTGCGGTTACTTCTTCGATTCAAATGTGTTTGGATGACATTGCTCTCCGATCCTTACTTTACCGTGAAACATCTCAATCATGCCAAGAATAACCAAAATTTCCAAAAATTTCTTGTTAGCCAAGGGTATCCTCTTGAGTGCAAGACCTTGTATTGTTCTTATTTATCGTTAGTTCAACAGGAAGAGAAAGTACAAGAACTTGATTGGCCTTTTAGCAGTAAACCAATGGATCACATATTACTTTGTTGTTACGATAGCTTGGCTCTTATTGAGGTTCGTAATTATCGTGATTATAAACACCCCATACTTTTACTATGGAACCCCTCCACAAGAGGATCAATAGTACTTCCCCGTCCAAAACTTTCACTGGAGGAAAGCACTAGTACTTTGGGATTGGGATTTGACTCAACTAGCAATGATTATAAGATCCTTAAGATTGATAAAGAGTCACACAATGAAATTCTAGCTTTGAAAAGTGGTTCCTCGAAATTAACAGATAAACATCCCACTGGCATTCACCCAATGTTAATGTCTACAGACTCTTTGGTATTTGTTCATGGAGCATTTCATTGGGTTCGTTGGTCAAGAAGATGCTTAGTGATTTCATTTAGTATTTCAGATGAGGTGAGGTGTATAGAGAGATACCGTTTCCAAAGCAAATGATTTCCTACAAGTTTTTGGGACATGGTATTTCAGTATTGGGAGAAATGCTTTGTGCTTATTCTTGTTATAAGTCTCATACAGAGTATGTCAAAGAATCTTGGACTGAATTGTTTAGCGTACAAGATACCGGTCTTTATTCAATCGTACCAAAATATAGGTTTTCGGATGGTGAGGTGCTCCTCTACTGCGAATTATTGAAACCTTATTCTTGTGTCTTTAAGACATCCAAAGGAACATATGGATTATGGCCTCAATCTGATGAAGTTCAGAAAGGATTCGTTTACACAGAAAGTTTGTTCTTCCTGAAAGTAATTAGTTAGTATTTGTTTATGTATGAACAAGTCACTCTTTTTTATGGTAATCATGTTACAACCTCTAATGTGTTTTCATATCATAAATTGAACTTTCGGGTGCAGTGTAGTTGGATGCAGTAGTATTCTTTTGCTTGTAATATTAACTAAACAGAGATACACTTGAAACAAACCAGATCAACCAACAAAAGTATCAAACCAGACTCATCTCACTGTGTACTCGAACAACATAATACAAACGAAACAAAGAAAGAATAAACCAGTGAACATCTTAAAACAGAACCAAGACAAATTAGCCAGCAATTAGTAGTACCAACTTGACTCTCCAACACCAGAAAGAAGCCAATAACAGATGCAAACGCAGGTGTACAAATCCGAAAAGAGGAGAAAACAGATGAAAGGCACAGAACTCACCTATGACCAAGTGAACGCTGAGGACGTCCATCAAAGTTAATTGAGTCCAACAGATGACACCATTCAACAAGAAAGCTCAAGAACCATGCAGCAAATATGCACGAAAACTGAGGTGTTATAGACCTGGAAAAACAGCTCAGGATGCCTAAAACAAGAACCAATTTACCTGGAATGCGAGTAAGCAAGTAGGACAACAAAGAGGCCATTACAACAACAACAACATACCCAGTGTAACCCCACAATTGGGGAAATGTCTAAGCTCAGATTCAAACACATGACCCAGGAGAATAGAACTTGACGCTTAATTAATAGTGTGGACTTGTGGTAATATAAGTAGTATTTTGGATGTAGGAAGAGTTTATTGTAACTATAGTGTTTTATTGTTACCAGATGCAACTGTCTTAGATTGGTAAGAAAACTTGAAAATACAATATTTTTCTAATGATGTCTAACATGCATTAGAAAGAAATAGATAAAAACCTGGAAATCAGAACTTCACTGAAAGAAATAGATAAAAATCTGGAAATCAGAACTTCACTAACAGTCAAATTGAGAACTATAAAAGAGGAGAATCTTAGTAGCTCGGTTATCTGAACTCCCACCTTTTTGGTAAGGATTCGATTCCCCTCCTTGTAATCCTCTCCCCATTTCCCCTTCCCCTACCCCCAATTAATAAAAAAAGAAGCAAAAAATAAAAAAAGAGAACTATAAAAGAAACTTAGTACGACTTCAGATTACTTCATGGTACCATATACATTTTTGTCTCCAATATAGGTTGTCAACAATTACACATATGGACTTACGTTTGAATAGAGCTACAAATTAATAATTTAATACTATTTAAGTACTTGGTATATAATAAGACATACTTAATACTTTGAATTCAGAAATTTCTCACACAAGTGTATTTCTCAACAAACTAATGAGCTGCTTTTACTCTCTTTTTTCAATCACTTGCTACTTATGCACACAGTGAATAAAAATGAAGGGATGTCCTGCGGTGATTAATAAATAGGTATAGAACAACTGCAATTAATTATGAAGGAATTGTTATGTGGTGATTAGTTAAGGGCACTTTTCTCTTCAGAAACTTCAATCCCCATATTACCAATGCACATATTCTTATTCCATATTCTATCTAACATAAAATAATAGAATTTTGAACAACTTAATGTGAATACTATTATTTAACACGTCCAACCAAAAGTTGCATAAGCAACACAAAAGTTGTAGGTATAAGTTATGCATGAATCATTTATTCCTCTGACCAAAAATAGTAGTATTATCTAAAGTAGGATCGTGCTGGGATTATTTCCAGTCTTTCTAACCAAACAAATCTTACAGTTATTGTAGATAAAGTCATATTTTTCCCGAACCAACCAACCCCCAAGGGGAGAGGAGGGGGGCTACTAGAGGCCACTGACCACCCACCGGAACCCAGTCCTGGACCATGCCCGTCCGTTTTGATGTTTGACATGGCCCAGGGCCTCTTCTTAAGGGACAGGTCCAAAGCCTAAAATAGCCCCTTTGCCAATCGAGCATCCTGTCTAATGGGTTAAAAGAGCAAGATGCTGGATGGGTCATGGATGAGGCAGTGAAAATGCACTGCAGCTTCATCACTATGCCATTGAAGTGACTATCTCAATCTTTTGGAACTTGTAAAGCAAGAACCAAGAATCCTCCGTGAGGCAAACAACGCTCTTTCTGTTGTTACCATGTCCAGTCGATTTGTCTTCTTCCATCCATTTCTCCAACTGTTTATAGTGCTCTGATATTCCAAAATTTACAGTCTTTGTGATATATGACGCAGTACACTTAACCTTCAATAAAGTAAAATGTATGTTTTGGTCCTTTCATGTAGAAAATATATTATATGACTATAGAACTATATTACTGTCCAATGGAGTAACATTTATCTTACAAAAAGAATACTTCCGACATATCACTCCTCTTATATTCAGTGAAAAAGATGTGCAGGCACCAAGTTTATACATGCCAAAAGGCTTATTATCTGCAGAACAGAAGTGACAAGGGGATTTGGACTCAACACCTATGCGTTGGATATAACAGGTGCCGGGGTAACAAGATCTTGCTCAATGATTGACATTGCAATGAGCATTTCAGACAATAAAATCAAGAACAATAAGGGTTCGATTTCTGAATGTCCACAAGTAGAAACCAATTGTATGTTTAAGTTAAGGTAATATGTTTTCAGCAAACAAGAACTGTATAAGAATCACTGCTATACATGATGCTATCTTTTCGATAGGTGTGTTGCATCATACCTGTGGAAATGTGTGCTATTGACATGAATTTCTCATTTTACACTACTTTCATCTCTTTACTGCTTCACCGTATACTATACAAATATATTTACCCAAGACTTTGCAGATTCTAGATTCCACCTCGATCCCATGGGAAAAATGTGATCAAGAGCCGAAGAAATAAAGGGAAAGAAGGGGGAAGGGGCGAGGGAGAACTCAACTTTACATCATGATAACAGATTGAAATATCATTGGTCGAGGAATGCACCAGAAGGGGACTATCTGTCTGATAATACGGAGGAACTCCATGAAAGCAATATATCTCGAGCAACGGATGGTAAGTCTGAAAAAATTTAAGACATGTAAAGCTCATGATCAATCACATATTATGAAATGTATGATCTACCTATTTAACTGGCAGGAAGACTCTATGAACAATGGAAGTGTACCTTGGGCAAGTTCCATAGCCATTGAAGGTACATCAACCTGGTCTTCAAGCAGTCTATATACATCAACTACCTGGAAGAGACAATCACATTAGAATTATGCATCTTCTGACATAAGACAACTATCTATCTATCAGATATTACATACTTCTTGAATGTGAAGCTTGGAGTCTTCGGTCAAAGCAAGAAGAAGCTGCCTGCGAATTCCTTCGTCAATTATGAAAAGTCGAGCTCCATCCTTGATTGTGTCAGTGAGGTCTAACTTCTGTTCATTCTTCAAATGATTGCTTGCTCCTCTGAAAAAACAAACCAGAAAATATGAAAAGTTACACATAACAGTGGAACATGATAATGCGAAAGGTATACTACGTCAAACAGTAAAAAAGGGAGTGCCAAGAAGTACCTATTATTCCCTCGAAATGCAGGGTTTTTGCTCAGTTTCGTGACATTTTCCTTTGCAAGAGATATTAGGTTTTCCAGTCGTTTCCACTGGAAGAGACCATCCTTGAACAGAACCTAACAAGTGAAGCAGAGAAAACAATAACCGCGAGGCAACCAAATAAAGTCAACAGCTTGCACAGGAAACTGTTTCAGAGATGTGCCATTTGTTTAAGCTAATCAAGGATCCCTCAGTTTCTTCTTTCTTTTAGTATTTGTTCCTTTCTTTTTGTAAGTGTTTGGAGGGGAAAGGGCAGTTAATGGAGGATGGATACTTCCAACCTAGATGAATGAAGTCATATTGATTATTAGGGTAACTCCAGATCCAGAATGAATAAGATTTCACAATGTATCTCTAGAATACATATGTGCTAATTGATGTTGAAGAACAGCCCAGATTCAATCAGACACTCTTTCAAAAAATCCCCCTCTTGATTCAACTGTCAATCCAACTACTATTGAAAAATAAATAAATCCCATCATAGATTGTTAGCAGTGGTCTCAAAGGACCAGAATCACCTTAACTTTGGATAAACTGTATTGTGAGAAAATTCGGTGGACCAAGTTGTAATAACCATTACGAAATTCAAAAGTTTGGGCTGAAGTTGGACTAGATATGGACTACCCAAAAACTACAAATCTGCCACATGACAAGTCTTGTTAATTTCTTTCATTTTCTGACCCTAGTTTGTTCTCGGCAAATCATTGAAAGGTAGAAGAAACAAAGCCTAGCAAGGCAAAAAGCCACAACTAGCTGCTGTCTATTGTTAACAACCACCATCCAATCACTGATGATACTACAGCAAAAGGCTGAAAACTATCCCAGAAAAGTGACTTCAATGACTTCCCCATTTACGGTCAGAAAAAAGTCATCCGAATGACTTATTGACCAGATAACTGATGGCACAGTATGGTTTAAGAGGTTGACCACTTTCTCACAATAGAAATAATATTGTCTCTTGAGCTGGATAAGGCATGAGTTAGTTATCAGGAGGTCTGTAGTTGACCTTCAATCTGATCTGATCCATCAGAAATAATGCTTTCTGCAAAGGCAAGGATTATATCGAGCAGATTGGATCCATTTTCTCCAAGATAAACTTTAGATCCATCAAGGTTGGTCCCTTTTCTACCGATACTTTCTACCGGTTGCCTCTGGATTTACAATTCTCATAAACTAAACAAATTACCATATATAATACATGTTGCAACTATCCTTGACCTAACTACAGTAATATAATCGTTACCCTTTCTAGAGTTAAATTCGACACTGATTTCCAGAAAAAGTTAAGACATCAAAAGTTATGTATATCATAACTGCCGAGCCATTGTCCCCAAACACGTCGGGTCAGGTAAGCCGTAGAACTGGACACACCATTGTTTAGAAATGTCTCAGAATGACGTCATTTACTCAAGCAACTTTTTGCATTCATCATATAGTTACTTTAAATAACTTAAAGAACTATCTGAGGCCTTAATTTTACACTTGTTGAAGAGTAATATATAAAATATCTCGTATGTCAAATACAACATCAACAAAAAGTTTAAAGAAGGTCGAACAAGAGGTTAAATAGAAAATAGTGTGCTCTTCATAAAGCATGATAAAACAAAGAGTCATTAACCAACCTGTATAAGGCGTTCCCGTAAAGCTGGGTTAGGATCTGTTAGGAGACGTTTTGCCACATAAGGATAGGCAACCTGATTTGATGCTCATGATTATCAATAGCATAAACATAAGAAAAGTGTGCAAATAGCATGCATAAATAGTAATATTACTAGAATCAAATATTTTCAGCACAATGCCTCATATTATTTGACGTGTCACGACAAAAATAGGTGTGTACCTAAAACCAAAATAGCCTTATGATTCATTGCTTATTTGCAATTAGCCTGTAGCCTTAATTGCTACACTGCGTAAAAAGCAGAGTAGAATACAGAATGTGCTTCATTAGAACTTTCAAGGGGCCATGAGTATGAGCTGAAGTCTACTTTAGTACAGGAGTAATACAAAATTTCAAAATCTTTTCCAAGCAGGTCTAGGTTTCCTTTTTGTTATCAAACTTAATGCATGTGGATCAATGCGTTAAATTTTATTCAAATGATTAGCGGAAAAGTTTCTCTGGTTTTCTGACCAACAACATTACCAGATGGCTTATTAATGAGGACAAAATAGTAAACAAACATTTTTTTCTCAGAAGTTGCAAACTGAAAAGCCAGATGTTTTACCTCTAGAAACTTGAAACCAGGCTCCAGGGTCAAACAAATGCCTTCTTGAGTCAATAGAGAACGAATGACAAGAGAAAACCTTTCTGGTATTCGAATAGGATAGTTGTAAACTAGTTGATTGAATTTGCCTGCAGCGAGAATATTATTTACAATGTTAGAAAACAAATTGAACTTTCTCTGGTAGCATTTGTATCATAGTTCTAAATCCAGGTGTCTTCAAACAGCAAAGCATAAACAATTACTGGTGCAGTCCTAATTGGTGGAATTGATGTCACAAATGCCAATTATAAGTACTGAACTCAAATTAGGTTAACAACTTATGCCTCAATGTAGTCAATTTGTAGTTGGACAAACAGGATAGTTAGCAAATCACTTTGCATATTTCATAAAAGAGTTTGGGTTTGGGTTTTAGGAGATTGAATCTCCATATATAAAAATTTGGGTTTGGGATCAAACATTGTATAACTTAATGCTGATTTCTATGTGGATATTTTTTGAGAATTCAAAAAATATCCACATAGAAATCAGCATTAAGTTATACAATGTTTAATTACTCCTTTTTGTTTTCCTTATAAATATTACATGCATAAGCTATGTGGGAATCTGTGTAAATATTTTAAACCAGGTAAATGTGAAATAAGAATGTGGATATTAGTAATAAGCGGATTAAAACTACTAAATTGATGAAAGCTAACCCTCATAATAGGAATAAAATTTCTAATTTGTAATATATCAAACTAGTTATTCAAAAAGAAATAATCAGCATTACTAATCCTGGCATTACTAATCTCTACATCAATGACCCCTGAGTAACTTGTCAATAGAACAATATAAGGATCTGAATGCCCATAGTATTCAACTCAATCAAGCTCCTAGGTGTGGAGATGATGCATGAGAAGCTCTGTGGCTGGAAGAGTGACAGAATAGAAGGTATAGCTGCAACTTTCAGGCTGAAGATATAAATTCTGTAGTTTTATTGATTAAAAGAAGGTTTTGGTTCAGTAATTTTAGTATTTTGAGGGCATGACAAATGATGAAAATTTGGTGGAACATCAAGAATAAGGGAAGAGACAAAATGAGTAAGTCAACAGAGCATAGGCAATATTTCTGAAGCTTCATTCACTCCCAGAATAAAACACATCAGGCATGTAAACAAGTATGTCATGATTATAAGTTTAACCGATATTATGTGGTTTTGCAACCAGAACAACCCTCAAGCCAGCTAACAAGATTTTTCACTTTTCCTTATTACTCAATCTCTATAATAAGTCTAAGAGAAAATGACCAAATGACCATCCAATATATTACTGGATTTCCAACTACACACCTATTCTTTGCGGGAGTCCTATTTTTATGCCTGAACTACTTTAACATGGAATAAATAACCCCTTAAGTGCTGAGTTGGCATAGAGAGTGTATGTCACTCTCTTTGAGAGAGTGAGTTGCCTATTTTTTTTTTAATTTCCCTTTTTTTCTAATTTTCTTTTTTTTTTCTCTTTCTTTATTCTTATACTAGTAAAATTACCCGCGCTTCGCGCGGAAATTTAATATCACGGAATATATAAAATAATACATAAAACCTATCGGTCACTAAATCTAAAACACTATATTATCTTACATAAAAGATTAATAATGTAAAGGAAAATGAAAATTATTACATCTTATCATTTATCCTTAATAACATAAGCATAAATTAATGATTGTAAAAATACATACCAGGATCTGTAACATAAGCAATGGTGTCACTGAGCCACTCAACACGAGTAAAGTACACAAATATTTAATTGTGAAGAAGAAGAAGAAGAGGAGGTTCAAAATTTTCGTTGTTTCAAAATGAGAGGAAATCCCTCTATTTATAGACAACAGATGGTAGTGTGAACAAATATTTATTGTGCCATATCAAAAAGGTTACAACTATTTGGAAAAGTCACAACCTTTCATAAAAGTCATAACTTTTCATAAAAATCGCAACTTTTCATAAAAGTCACAACTTTTCATAAAAGTCACAACTCTTCATTAAAGTCACAACTTTTCATAAAAGTCACAACTTTTCGTAAATGTCACAACTTTTCATGAAAAGAGAATGCTAATACTGGAAATAAATAAATTAAAAGTGAATTCTGGTTTGTGGTGGCGCCACATAGGAGGGCCTAAGGTTCTCTTTTATATATATATATGATATATGATTTATCTATACAACTATACCTTTTTCACCATTATCATTGCTGAAGCTTTTTCAATGAATGTTTGGTATAAAAATTATCAACAACTAATGCAATTTATGAATAAATAATTTTTCAATAGACTTATTTAGAACATATCTAACAAATTAAATTTATTTTTAAAAAAAAACATACCCATTAATTTATTTATTTTTAAAGTCATGAACTCAAGAGTAACAAAATCAAAGTGAAGTAATTGTATATTTAAAAAATATCATCAAACTTATTAAAAGAAACTAAAACAAAACAATCTCTTCTACATTTTTAAAGAAGAATTCTACATGTTCTCCTAAAGCCCATGAAGAATCAAAATCAAAAACTCAAATTATAAATTAATCATAAAAAATTTAGAGGGAGAAAGAATAAAGAATAGGGAAGAGAAAAGGTGACTTGAATTTTCATTTTTATAAATTGTTAGAGATATAGAAATTTATTGAGGTAAAAAAAATGGTGTTTAGAATAGTTAGGGTTGAAAAAATGATTGGGGAAGAAAGGAAGAGAAAGGAGAACTTTTTAAAAAAAATAAATTATTAAATGGTGAAATATATGTGTCAAGTCCGTGTATTCACCATAAGACACATGCCTGGTAATGACATTTCAATGACATTTCAGGGAGGAAATAATTCCACTTTAAAATAGCTCAGGGGGTAATAGGACCCCCGTGAAGTATAAGTGTGTAGTTGGAAATCCGGTAATAGATTGGGGGGTCACTTGGCCATTTTCTCTAAGTCTAATAATGCTTATTTCTAACGAAGAAAAACAGATTAGTAACCATAACAGTCTGCAAGGTCACTGTCAGAGCAGTCTAACAATGTGAGAGTATCACTCATATGTATTAGAAGGTTTATGCTGAATATAGAATCCTTTCAGAGCTGTATTTTTCACACTAATTTCTTTAAACCTATAAAGTAAAAATGTATGTTATATTGGAAAATGTTTTTTCAGGGAATTAAGTGGTTTCCTCACTTACTTTTCAATGTTTGGTTGGTGAATAAAAAATACTTTGTAAAACAATATTCAATAAAGATTCATAATAATGTCAGTTGGATAGTGTTTTATCGAGTATTAAAGATCGATAATGATAGAGTAAGTGTTGGTTATAGCAAGTGACATGGACTATGAATTGGATTATTGTTGAGGAAAATTACTTCCACCTTTAAGTGAAGTCAACTTCCCCCTTTTCGTAAAAATATTTTCCAGTAAACAACCACTACAAAATGACTTCTTCGTGGAATTTTCCAATTACCAAACACACCTAATTCCGTAATGTTTTCTCAGTGAACAGCTTGATCACAAAATAGAAGAGTATAATATATATCCTTGCATCACATGAATTAGGCAATGGGGCAGGTTGCAGCTCAAATTTCTAGTAAAAAGACCACCTCATCTCTAAAAACTGCAGTGTTCCAAGTGAAGCTACAATTATAATATTACAGGCCATACCCCAGGCCAAGATGCTGTGTGGTATCTACTCTCTTCCTGGTCAAGGATGCTAATCCAGTAAAATGAATTGATAGAATGATGCAAGCATGCACCAGTCAAAGCATGAAATATCTTCCTTTAGAAATACTAAGCTCACATTAGTAGGTTATCAATTTCTACAATGGACAGTATCGAAAGAAGGAAAAGGTTACGAAAAACAACCATAGCTTAATCTCTATCTTGGTGCAACAAAGTGTGCTGCAAATTTTAGGTGTCATAAGGATCTGAATGGTGAGAGCTTGTTGTTTAGGGCATCAGTCATCACAATGTCTATCGTTCTTAGCTGCTTATTTTCACATATCTACAAGTGCCAGCTTCAAAGGGCATAATAACCAAGTAAGGGGCTACACAGGGAAAAGGCACAAAATTTCTAGAAGTTCGGAGCAGGGTGCAATTAACAGGATCAGGAGCAAAGTGAGTCATTAACAAAGCTAGTCATTCAAGGTACCTGTAACACTTCTGAAATTAAAGTCGGCAAGTCCTTTTTCAAGCGAGTTTTGCCATATTGCTTCTAATGCTGGAACAATAGGGGCAACATCAGTTCCACTAGCTAGGAATCCCAGCCTGGTAAAATCATTTGCCATCTCAGCATAGTCCTCATTCACCGCATGGACAACAGCATCAATCAGAATCTGTTTATTTTGCTGAAAAGAGAAGACAGACAGATAGAATCAAAATTGCAGGCTAACTGGAAAATAGACAAGTAGCTCCGGGAAATTATAAATGTTGAAAGTAAGGAGAACTGATAATATCCCATAGAACTCTTGATTCAGTGAACTTAACTAGGAGAATTTTGGAGGGTACACCAACAACCTGGGGAAGGTAGGATGTATGCAGACCCTAATTTTGGAGGGTGTTTCATTATATTCACAAGGATACAATAAAATATTTTGTATCTACTTACCCTGTTTGTTTAAGAGAAAATTTTATTTTGTTTGAAACAGAAAAGATAAAAGAGAATAATTATTTAACATATTGTACATACATAAGACTCCAAAATGAGAAGCTGTTCTTGTAGATTGTTCCTCAAACTAATTTCAAGACAGGTTTCTCTTTTCACATGGTACCACAGTCCCTATAATCTTGGTAGAGATTTAAGCAACTTTTGCCTACTGCAGGGTGGTCTTGTGTCACCCACCCGGTGAAGGTTTTCTTTCTTTTCTATGTTTTACTATCCATGCTTCCTTAGTTCCCGGTGATTGTTCTGACAGATAGACACCTTTTTCTGGTGACCATTGTGGCAGCATACGTGCCCCTTTCGATGACCATTCTGGCAAAATTGTGTTTCTTTTCAATGGACGTTCTAGCGCACTACTTTTCTAGCCCCTATTTTGGTGACATTTCAAGCTAAACACCTCTTTGCAAAATTGAAGTTTGGGTTCTGAACGGAAGAAGTATTCTTCGTTTCTTCTTCTTCATGATATTAGTCTTTGGGTAATGAGTCCCTTCTCTAAATATTAAATTTCAGGTCGTTCTACTCAAAATCTTCTTCTCTTCCTTCTCTTCATGCTATCAAGTTTAGGTATTGAGTTCCTCTAGCATTGAATTACAGGCTACTGTTTTGGAAAATCTTCCTCTCTTTTTCTTCATGAAATCAGAGTCCAGATTGAGTCCCTCGTCTGAACATTTAATCTTCAGTCATTATTCTGGAAAAATCTTCTTCTCTTCTGATTTTCTTTACCATAGTAAGGCATTGAGTCCCTCCTCTGAATAGATAGGTGGTTGAAAGTTCATCTGAACAAAGACTTAAAGCAACAATAAACAGATTGGAACTAGAATGAACCTGAGGATTATGGTGAAATTCAGTAGAATAGCTCGCTAGGTACCTCCTGGCTACCTAGTCTTCTATTCTCTACACCTCCTCTTATGGATTCTTCCAATTCAAAAAGTTGAAGCACAAAATGACCCAAATAGAAAGCAGGACTAATCCCAGTTTGTAGATAAAAGTCAGCAAAGCCTCTAACACCAAGAACCTTCCCCTTTTACATTAATGATCATTCTCTTGGTGAGGCTAACAGGTCACAATACAAATATCACCGGAACACTACCTTCCTGATTGATATAATTAACTTCAGTATGCATCATATCTTGTAATACATCTCTCATGATTCAGTTTGCATCGGAAGGAAAGACATTGAAGATTTTCAGCACATTGACTCAAGTTTCTCATAGGAAACTCTGTTTTTTGAGATTTCTAGCATAACACTGTAATATTATCATCATCATCACATAAATCATCAAAGAAGAAATGACTATGCAAAGCCACAAGGAAGACTATATTCATATTACATTCAAAATAGAAAAGGGGTGTTCTTCTTTCCATTTCCCTTTACAGCGGATAAAAGAAAGGGCCTGCAACCACTTTGCATAATCTAGACAACTCTATACTAGCAAGTTGATATTAACCAACATGTTCTACATATCAACTTTACCCAATAATCAGCAATTACAAACCCTCAATTCTCACCTTCTTCAGAGTTTCATAATTTACAAATACCTCAAACTTATGTAGCAATAGATGCATTTTATTTGGGCATGCAATAACTTCGGGTCAATGACAGCAAATTTGACCTCCTAACTTCCGATTTAGGTAATCTAAGGAGGATGAATACATGACCATATGTTAGTCTAAGACCATAGTAGATTGCCGGGGATTCCTTGTGACCTGTATTTGACATGCTCATTGAACACACACATACACATAAAGTCAATCACATCAGGCATCATTTAACAAAATACCAGATATACAGTCGATCCATCAAATTACCTGACTGAGCACAGCAACATTGCCAAAGTCCACATAGGCAATGCGTCCATCACGCATAGCAAAGATATTCCCAGGGTGAGGGTCCCCGTGAAATAGGCCAAATTCGAGGAGCTGCCGCAAGGCTGCACTAACTCCAACAGTCAAAAATCCATCTATATCAATTCCTTCATCTCTGATTGCCTAAGTCACAAGAATGACGATGTATTAATACAAGGAGGACATCCCAAAGCACGCTTTGAGGAAAACTAAAGATCCACACCTGTGGGTCAGTGCACCGAATTCCATCAATCCACTCCATCACCAAAACACGTGAACCAGAAAGCTGTCTGTAAACCCGAGGTATTTTAACAGTAGGGTCATCTTTGAAATTTTCCAAGAAGTCTTCGATATTACGAGCTTCCTAGAAAGTAAAAAGAAGAGGGATGATTACAGAACACAAACATTGGAAGACTTCCAAAATCAGCAAAACTTCTTTCCCCATTCAATTTGCAAAAGTAGGAATGTGCAGCACTACCAAGGTATAATCCAACTCCTCCAATAGCTTCTCACCAAATTCATCAACTATAAGCTCAGCATTACACCCCAGTTTCTGTAGACTGATGCCATTCAAGAAGGAAGCTAGAGTGCGGAAGAGAAAAAGATCTCTGTAGATGATAGGCTCTATTTGCGGCCTTAGCACCTAAAAGGAAAGAGCAAACCCCAATTATGAGTACCACTGCATCATATTGTTAAGTCAATTCTTTGAAGCTTCTAAGAACAGCCAGATGCTTCAAATGAGATGCATTTATGTATATGAAATAAAAAAGGAATGATTAGATAAACACATGATTTCTCTATGCACATTTGTGTCGAGTGTGAAATATTGGACCTTAACAAATCTACAAAGCTTTACTACTTGACTATGTTCAATGGCCATCCAGATATTTTTCAGCTATTTATGTAGTGGACAATCGTCTTATTACTGTTACTAGTTCTGCATCAGGTGTTCTCCAAATGACTATAAAGGAAGGCCAAAGAGAAATGTCAAAAGTGTGGTTGACACATTGATGATACAATAAAAGGCTTCAAGACTTAGCAGTAAAATTGGTCAACAGAAAAGAAAGAGTGCAAGCAAGCAGGAAATGGTCAACCTTTATGGCAACTTCTTCCCCTGAAGCACGTAAAGTAGCACGGTATACTTGACCCAAACTTGCAGCTGCAATAGTTTCTGAAGAAATTTTGCTGAAAACAGCTTCAAGAGGCCGGCCCAATTCCTCTTCTATGATGTTAAAAGCAACCTACATCATTGTCAATGATTTCTGCTCAAAGGAAAAGTGTTCGATGTAACAAAAGAATGCATCACCTGCACCTCACTTGTCATCTAATTACCTGATTAGGAAAGGCAGGAACATCATCTTGAAGAATGCAAAGTTCATTCATGTAATCTTCTCTGATGATATCAGGCCTGTTCGCAAGCACCTGTAAAAAAGAAATAACAGATAACTAATCGGAAGAAATACATGCATGTATGCTATTGCAAAATATCGAGAGAAAAACAGAGATATAGTACAATATATATAATATAATAAACAAGATTTCAGAACAGAAGTATAAATGAGCAAGAAATTAGGTAAGCTAAACGTGTTGAAAATTGCTTTTGTTAATGCAGATTTACTAGAATATTAAATTGTTTAGTTGCAGGAGTAAACTTTGTTAAAATTAAGTAGTTTAGTTGAGATAATTTAGGTTTTCGAATTTTATTCTACAGATTTTCTGTTTTTAAGTTGGCTATTTAGACCCTCTGTGCATAATAATAATTGAGAGACAATTTCAATCACTTCTAGTATTTTTGCTGCTCTACCATCTTTTGAAAAACCAATAGTGGTATCGGAACATCTATCGGATCTATGAGTTCTTCCTAGAACTTCCATTGATCTTAATGGATCTGTGTTCATTGAAGAACTCTCAACCACTTTTATCCTCCATACTTATTTTAACTCATGCTTATTTTTAACGTATGAGCCCCATCTTTAACCCTTGCTAATTTTTAACTTTTGAGTCCCAATATCAATTTGTAACCCATGCTTCCTGCTGTTTTCAACCAACACCAAAATTTTAAACTGTTTTTAACCAATAACTGTTTGGACCCATACACATTTATCCATACATATTTTAATCATGACAAGCATCAATATCTCTTTGAACAACCCACAAATCTTCATTTGTGAAAACTATAAATTTGATTAGTGAAGTTCAAGTCTTACTTTGAATCCTATGATTTATGGGATGTTGTGAAGGAAGAAAAATCCTTACAACAACTTTTTGCAAATCCTACAATTGTCCAAATTAAAACATTTTCAAAAGAGTTTTTGGATAAAACAATGTTGTTGTCAAAAGAAGAAAAAAGGAAGAAGAAATAGTCGGGTTACAAAAGTATATGTAAATTCATAGATGCTCAAAATAATCCTAAAGCACGAACAACAGAAACAAAAATTGAGGAGCACCTTTTTAAAATTGCAGCAACAGAAGCAAAGGAGGAGTGTTGAAAATTGTTTTTGTTACTACATATTTACTAGAATATTAAGTGGTTAGTTGCAGGATGAGTCTTTGCTTAAATTTAGTTGGATAAATTTAGTTGAGATAATTTAGGTTTTTGAATTTCATTCTGCAGACTTCTCTGTTTTTAAGACAATTTTAATGACTTTTAATATTTTTGCTGCACCACCATCTTTTATAAAAACCAACAAAGCAGAGTTAGCAAAAAGAGTTGTAAGTCTATTTAAATAATATACCTTTGCCTGCAGAGAATACAATACAATAAACAAATAACTATTGCTGCTGAGAACAGAGAAATCAAAAGGAAATTACATCTAAGCCTAAGTGCACATTCTTGGAAATTATCACATGTTATGTTTGTACAAGAAATATAAGAATTTGAACTCAATTTTACCAAAGAGGTTTAATTTCTTAATATTTAGTTGCACCCTATTGCCAATGCGTCTAGCTCTTCCATACAGTAGAAATAACCAAGCAGATATAGCTAACAATAGCTTGCATCTGCTGCATATGGCACATTCAGATTCATGACCAGTTCTCTGACTCCATATGCTATCATATATGAACCTCACTAAGCAGTCCTATCGATCTCTCTATCTTCAATATGTGACTCTTTCATTTGTATCTGACAGATGTGCGATGATTTAACAACCTTGATCCAAAAACAAAAAGAAAGGGAATTTCTTTTTTCCAATGTTCCATTGTTCCTCTAAAGTTAGGATTAACGTGTATTCATCAAGCTATATTTATTTCTGCAATGACCCTTAGAAGTGCTAAATGTGTTTGGAGGTATAGTAATAAGCCACTGAAGGTTTCACCATTTTCAGTCGATGTGCACATAATAGTGACCCAATAAAAGACTTCTGTTTGTGCCCAAAAAACGACGAACGCTAGTAAAGAGGATATCACACTTAAAATCATGTTGCTGAGTCATCTTAAAGTAACTTTCACTGTCTCTAGGAATTTCCAGCCAATGGAGTGTGAAATGCTTCTTTACTACACAATTTTAGCAATTTATAGCATTTCTACAGTCTTCTACTCTATGTTTGCACAATGTATATTCTTCTGATAACAGTTTGTTTCATGGTTAACTGGCATTATATATCTTCTTTGGCTACACATGCTAATACAGAATCATTTTCCAGTTTAAGATTCAACGTCTAAAATTTCCAAGTAGAGCAATACTCATCCACAAAAAATATAACAACCAATTGTTCTTGAACTTCAGAATTTAAAAACACCAAACCTGTCCTGCTTTGATGAAAGAAGGTCCCAAATCACACAACAACTTCCTCAGCTGCCGAGCACGGAAAGGAACAACTTCTTCGTCACGACCCACCAAATAATCATACACCAGTGTAGTCCAGTAAAGCCCCAAACTCCAAACAATCTCTATTCCTCTACCAACCAAAGAAAAAATCTGTCCTCTTGACTCTAACACCTTGTTTCTCACCTAAAAAACCCAACATTTGCATCAAAAACACAAATCTCCAATAAACCCACATAAAAATGAACTTAATTTGCCAATACATCCACAAAAATTTAACCAATAATATAGCAAATAATTGAGAAGTAACTCACATACTACATACTTAACTTACCAATAAACCAACAAAAGTTACCAAAGAACTCAGATAATCCCAGGGATGTTAATCACATATTACAAATTCAATTCTCCAATAAATACCCAAAAAAATAACCAAGAGAGAGCAAATAACTATCTAGGAATTTATTTACATGTTCCCGACTTCTTAAGCAAAACTAATTCCACATAATAAAAACTTGATTTTCTGCAAACCCACAAAAATTATCAAAGAAAACTAGCAAATAATCACCAGGAATGCTATTCACATACCCCCAAATCAACTTTCCAGCTAACAACAAAGAAAAAACCCAAAACAAAAAAAACTAAGAAGAAGTAAGTAGTTCTCATACAGATTCTGGGGAATATTTCCGGAAGGGAATGCAAACTCCACGTTCAATATCAAGTTGCTCCAAAGCGCTAGTCCTAGAAATGTCCTTCACTAGCAAAGCAGTTTTCTCCGACGGAGTTTGTACAGTAGAAACACTACTTACTGCACAAATCCTAGTCGATAAAGATCGTTTTTTTATAACTGTATTCAACAGTTTCCTTCTGTTTTTGTACTCAACTGATAATGGGGTTATTGAAGAATACAAGCAACTAGTACAAATTCCCTCCATTTTTTCCCTTTATTTTCTCAAATCAAGAAGATGAAATAGTGAAATTGAAGAGTGGATTTGAGATTTTTACATATAAATTATGGATTAAGAAGAAATTTTGATTGAAAAGTGTATGTGGTTGTCTATATGACCACAAATTTGTGTGTATATATTTGATGATGATCAGAATTTAGAAATATGGAAACTCTGAAGTAACAAACTGAGCTGTCTTATGAGTTGTACAGTATGCTTCAAGTGTTTTTTGCTTCTCTCATTTTGTAGGGTGTTTTTAGTTTTTGACTTTTGTGTGGTAGGAAAAAGAAAGAAAATCAGTTAGAATTTATCTTTAATTTAATAGGAGTATATTCTTTTTGGTAGGAAAATATTACAAATATTCTTTTTTATCTTAAATTAGAAAAAAAGTATGTTGGGTAAGGCACAATTATTACCTTATCCATTTTAATTTGTTTTGCTCATTGAATTAGGGTCGACAAAATTAGTAATGAGGTTATCTCGAAGAAAGTGAAAGTGACTTTTATGGCGAGCAAGATAAGAAAAGTGAGACTGAAATAATTTGAATATGTAGAGAGAAAGTGTGTTGATGCTCAAATGAGAAGGTGCGAAAGGTTGATTGTAGCGTACGCGAAGGGGTAAAGGTAGGCATACGAAGTATTGAGGAAATGTTATTTGACAGAACACGACACAACAGTCACAACTTCATATTATCGAGGACATGACTTTAGATAGGAATGATTGAAGATCACATATTAAGGTGGAAAGCAAATAAGGATAGAGTGTTGTCTTGTTGTGCGAAGGTTTAGATTTGTTAGTGCATGTCGTAGTACTAGTCGTACCTTTTAGTTCTTGCCATATGTTATTTATTGTGTTTTGATTATCACACTATTTGGTTGTTGTTATTGTTTCTTCATGTAGACTTTACAATGCTCTTCTTATTAATTGTTATGCCTTTTTCACTGTTTTTTACTGGTTTTTTTTGGGTTTGATGCACTTGAGCCGAGGGTCTTTCTCTAACAACTTCTTTACCTCCACGAGATAGGTGAAGTTTGTGTACACTCTACCCTTTCTAATTTCACTTAGTGAGGTTTCACTGAATATGTTGTTCTTGTTTGTTAATCTGTAGTCCATGCTCAAGCTAATATTACAATTATATTTATACTTATTTTTTTATTAAAAAAATATGCTTCTATTTTTATTTTATTTTCCTAATATCAATTTCATACTTCATAAAAACTTCTACTCCCTCCATTTCATATTAATTAAATTGTTGAGGTATTTCACACCCTTTAAGAAAAGAAGATTAAGACATAAATTAGACATAACTTTCCATTTTTACCCTTATTAATTATTGTCAAATTTATGATTAAAATAACTAAACATTAATTAATAACTGATTCCAATACTAACTAATGAAAGGTAAAATTGGAAGAACATTCTAAAAGTAGTCTTGAAAATTGAACAATTAAGTTAATTTGAAAAATGAAAAATGTTTTAAAAATTCAGTTAATTTGAAATGGAGGGAGTAATATATTAAAGCATGAAAAAGTATTTAAAGTTTATCAATTTATACTTTAATCTTTTTTAAGAAAATCAAATAAATATACGCATAAATTCTTTTTTAAAATTTTTACTTTAATCAAATTGGTTATTTTGTTTAACTAATTTTTTTGAGATTATATTCGAGTTATTCAAATTAATTTTTTTTATCATATATAAAAGCTTGTCAACAAAATTCTTCTTATGGACTCGCTCTATTGAGATTTAGAATTGATACAATTTCAGTTTGTTGTTGTAGCAGAGACTCAAAGAATGAGATGAAACTATAAAATATATTTTCAATAGTAATACAATTGTTAAAGCAATATGAAATATACTGTTCAGAGCTATGTGATTATCCTTTTGAGTGTCTTTATAATCCGTAATCTCTTATAATGACAAAAATCTACTCCGAACAAATTTATTCTTACAGATCAGCCTCAACATTATATTTTGAAAAAATTAAAAAGTTAGGTGCACCAAAAAATACGACACGTAAACTCTTCTGAGAAAATTGTCATCAAATCTTATACAAAGTTAAAGTTTGTATGGGCAAGAGTCCAACAACTTTGATGGAAATTGAAACTAAAATAAAATTTACTTTATGATCCAACATCAAAAACTTGTTACGAGCAACTTCATATTTTACGAAACAAACTAAAAGATAATGCTTGAAAGTTGAATACTAATAGTAACTACATGAATAGTCATAATAAAGCAGAGTTGTAGGAGACTTTTTCTCACTATGAATGAACTCCAGAAAAACAATTGAACCATAAAGAATAAATAAAATAAAGATGTCATGTTAAAAAAAAGAGCCAATAACCAATCTATTTAGATCTTCAATCCTCATCGCAATCTGCCTCATCATTATCGTATTGTAATAATTATACATCTTTAAATCTACTTAAGAGTGGGAGAAATTGAACATCAATCAAATAAGTCGAGTAGAAATCAAACTTTGTACTTAGTACAGAATTTAGTAACACTCTTGGTCAACTTAGAAACAAAATGCTAGTTTTTTGAGTATGAAATATTATGTATAGTTTCACTTCATTTTCGTGGCTTTTGTTTTAATTTTTTTTCTTTATATAACTTTTAAATTTTAATTTTAACACAAACACAGTAAGCTTAAATAATATTTTAATAGACTTTTAATTTAAAATTATATTCTTTTTTCTATTTATCACCTTCCGAGCATGTAGACTCGCATTAATTTAAATTATATTCTTTTTTCTACTTCTCCCTTTTCGGTACCGAAGTCCTTTGCTCGGCTTCTACCCAGATACCGGCAAATTCGCCGACGTTGAAGTTTCCCGTCGCTGTCTCAATTTCCGGCGACGATGAAGCTCTCGTTTTCTCTCTCTTCAAAGCCATCTTCAAACCTGAAGAAGCATCCATCTTCTCAGACCTTCGCCGGCGACGATCCCCGAAACTCCTCAAACCCCATCGAAAAAGAGTACGTCACGGAATTCGACCCTTCCAAAGCTGCAGCTAGTTCCACCAAAGACACACTCATAATACCTCCAAAGCAGAACGAATGGCGCCCTATCAAACGGATGAAAAATCTCGAAGTCCCTCTCCAAGCGGATGCCTCTGCTGCCGATCAACCACTACAATTCGAACTTGACTCTGGCGCTGGTGTCGAACCGGAGTCAGATGGAATCTCTTACGGCCTCAATGTCCGCCAATCAGAAAACCCTAATCCTGATCCTAACCTTAACCCTAACACGAACTCAAACCCTAAACAGATGATTGATCCGATGTTGCATAAGTTTAAGGAAGATTTGAAGAGGTTGCCAGAGCATAACGGGATTGATGAATATACTGATATGCCAGTGGAGGGATTTGGGGCTGCTTTGTTGAAGGGTTATGGGTGGGTTGAAGGTAGAGGGATTGGTCGGAACGCGAAAGAGGATGTTAAAGTTGTTGAGTATAAAAAGTGGACAGCTAAAGAAGGGATTGGATTCATACCTGAAGTACCAAAACCTAGCAGTAAGGGTGAAGGAGGTGTTAAGCCGATTAAGAAAAAGGGTGAAGAAGGTGTTAAAATTGATCATAGTGATGGTAATATTGAGAAGATAGATAGAGAAGGAGGGAAAGGATTATATGTAGGGAAGGAAGTGAGAGTAGTGAGAGGAAAGGATATGGGAATGAAAGGAGAAGTTTTGGAGGTGAATAGCAGTGGAGATTTGGTGATCTTAAAGCTTGCAGACAAAGAGGTGAAGCTTCAGGCACGAGACTTGGCCGAATTGGGTTCAGTGGAGGAGGAGAGGTGTTTGAAGAAGTTGTTAGAATTGAAGATTAGAGAAGAAAAGAGTAATCTTGATGGGGCGAGGAAACAGTCATCTGGAGGTAGAAGTAGAGATGAAGCAACAACAGAGAGGAAAAAGGAAAACAGAAGAAGTAGAGATGAAAGGAGTGATAAAGTATCTTGGCTTGCTAGTCACATCAGAGTTAGGATTATAAGTAAGGACTTGAAAAAGGGAAGATTGTATCTAAAGAAAGGGGAAATTATGGATGTGGTTGGACCGACTAGTTGTGATATATGTATGGATGAAACTAGGGAGTTGATACAAGGTGTGGATCAGGAATTGCTTGAGACGGCTCTTCCTATGCGTGGTGGTCCAGTTCTTGTTCTGTATGGTAGGAACAAAGGTGTGTATGGCCACTTGGTTGAGAAGGATAGTGAGAAGGAGACTGGAATTATCCGAGATGGTGATACAAAGGAGTTACTCAAAGTGCGACTTGAACAAATTGCTGAGTATCTTGGAGATCCAAGCTATATTGGTTATTGATCCCAGTCCTAGTGAGTAGAATTTGGCATTGACATGATGAGGAATTGCTATTCAAATCAAAGGTATTAAAGTTGTTACTTCCTTGGCCTCTCATGTTAGATAAAACACACATTATCTTTTCTTTCTTATTCATGTAAGTGCTTTGAAGGTTATATTTTTGTAATTTTGATGCATGTATAAGTACTGCTGCTAATGGTTCTTCTGTTAAGAACTTCTCGCTATTAATTCAGTCATTTCATTTTTTTCTCCTCTTTAAAGCAATAACAAATCTTCTCTGTTTTTTTAGATGAAAGTAAAAGTATCATTGCCAGCATTAAGTAGATGCAAATCTGTGTCATGCCTAGAATTTGGTAGGAAAGATGGCGAACAGATTAGTATAGGTGAAGCTGTTATCTTGTGGTTGTGCCCTTACTTATGGGTCAGAGTAAAATAAGTTGTACTTATAAGAGTGGTTGAGCAAGCTCACTATGCTATACCATTGTTGGATGAGCAAAGTGGTGCACCTATTCTTCATTAAAAGTTGATGGTAATTCTATGATATTCAATGGAATGTGATGAAAGATTTGAGTGTTGTTTCTGTGTTACAGCTACCCTTGAAATTTGTTTGGAGCATTCAATTGCTGAATTGGTCAATTCCGACATATTTTGGACTTGCTTCCCCCAATGTAGTTGTATCAATAGTGTTAACGTGGAGTCTGTCTGCTAATTTTTCTAGATTAATAGTGCTGTCTGGCTGCAGTATCTTCCGTCAAAAGACTGCTTCTACCAGGTTTACAATTAGTAGCACTTTATAATGATAGAAGCAACAAGTATTGGGGTTCTGCTTACAAAGTTCAGAAATAAGAAGTGTAATATTTTACAGAACATTACTCCTCTATACCAATTTATGTGGCACAACTGGAATTTCTCGAGTCTACCAAGTTTTTTTTTGACCGATATTTCTTTATATGCCTTTTAGATATTTTAAGTTGTTAATTATTGTGATTTATACTACTTTTACGTAGTTTTCAAATATGTAAATTTTATTTTAAAAAACTTAAAGCTTCTATGCCGAAATCACGGCCAAAGTTTAGAAGTTGGAATTTCCAGAGTCCAACCGACCAGACCACATAAATTGGGGTAGAGACTAGAGGGAGTATTTAATATCATACATTTGAAACAAAAAAATGTAATGTAACATCTGATTAGCATGAGTCCACCTAAGTTGCTCGAACTCTTCACTTTTGGTGTTGCACCTGTGTCGACACCACATGGGTGTGGGTGTGGGATCCGTGTCCGATTTGGTCAATCGATTTTGGGTACTTTGACCAAAATCGATGAGAAAAGTCTGGCTAGTTTATTGATTTCTGTAGTCAATACAAAAGCTAAGGTGAAATTAAAGAAGGGAAAAGGGCTTGATAAACCCCTCAACTTTGTCATTTGGAGCTGATATGCCCTCGTTATGAAAATGGCTCATATATACCCTTATTGCTATACAAACGGCTCACATATACCCCTACCGTTACAAAATGAGCTCACATGTACCCTTCATTTAACGGAAGTGAAAAAATTAGTTTTAAATTTATATTTTTGACTTTTAATTTTAAAAAAAATCATGTAGGGGTATATTATATGATCTTTCTAGCAAAGTTCAAGGTATATTTTAATCTTTTTCATACTTAAATTGTTTTTTGACTTCTTTGATTATCATTATTTGAGTTTCTTATTCTTATTCTTATTTTTTCTTTTATATCTTAGTGTAAAGAAAAAATTTAAAACTATTTTTTTGTGGCTATATTATAATTTAAGATTATTTTTTCGGCAATACTGTAATTTAGTTTTTGTATTTGAAAAAAAAATTGGGTTATCTATAATAAATTTTCCAAGAAAATTAGTGAAATATAATTAATAAACTTGACCAACAAATGAAATTCTGATTCTTCTGTGTTTAGGTTAAGATCCTTTTGTTCTTAGTACCTTAAATTGTTTGTACCTTCTAAGGTAAGCTCTTGGTAACATATGCAAATGGAGAGATCCTAATTTGGTAACTGAACTTGGCATACGTGCACTGATGTGTTGGTTCTTGATTGACTATCCTGTGGTGTGGTTTAGAGACAATATTCCAAGAAGCTTTAATTGCTCACAAGAAATGTATCACATTACCAATTAATAAAGCATCTGAGTAACATGAAAGAAGAAAAAGTTTGAAGCCGTTGCAGTTGCTATGCACAACACATCCATAATACATTCTGAAGATTAGTAGGATATTCCATTTATATTTGGGTTCTTGACTTTGTTTTTTGTATGCTTGATATGTAGGGGTATTCAAGTGATTATGAGAAAAAAAAAGGAGTTCATACATTGGATTACATAGGCTCTCTGTAGTCTAGATTCTATTTTTACTTCACCTTGTAACACTTTTGGAGGTAGCCAACATTCCTTAATACCGAGGAATACAACAATACCATTTATCTAAAAGGTGGGAGTGGCTTTGTGGCAGACAAGATGATGAGGGAAGCGAGTCTAAGATGGTTCAGGGCTTCATGCATGTGAAGAGGAGTTGCATGGATGCACTAGTAAGGAGGTGTGAGAGGTAGGTTATAATTGTTTTTGGGAGAGGTAGTGGTAGGTCGAAGAAAACGAGTGGAGGTGATTGGATAGAACATGGCATATCTTTAGCTTACTGAGGACATGACCCTAGATAGGAAGATTTAAAGGTTGAGGATTAGGGTAGGAATGTAGTGGTTAGCAGAGTGTTGTCGTACTTTCTGTGGGATAGGCAGGGGGCGAGTCTCCTCTTCTCGTTATTAGTATATGCATAGCATCTTACTCTTCATTTTTACTACTACATGTTGCGTCATTTGCTTTGTTTATCTTACTGTTCTGTTGTTATTTTCCTTTCGATCGCTGCTCTGATTACATTTCCTTGAGCTGATGGTCTATTGGAAACCTCTCTACCTCACTAAGGTAGGGGTAAGGTCTGTGTGTATCATACACTCCCCAACCCCCATAGTGAGATTGCACTGGGTATGTTGTTGTTGCAAAGTTAGGTGTACTACTAATCCAGGAGAGTAATATGATTATCTCTCTCATAGATTGACTTCTTAATATGTGGTATATAGCACGTTGCAAAATTGCTTTAGCTTGGTATTTCCAAAGGGGTTGTTGCCTCGAGTGGATCCAAACACATTGGGCATCTACTAAGCTGATAGTATTGTATGGTCAAAATACACTTGCATTTGAAACTGCTCTACTGTAGTTAGCTGTTATGCAAGCCCCAGGATTAAGCTTGTTGGATATATCTGTGATGATATATTTTTGTGCAAGTTTATGGAGCTTGTGATGGACTGTGCAGGAAACACTGTATCATGAAGGTGCTACGCAGGAAGTCACATTTGCTGGAGAAGACTCTGATGTTGCTTATACATGTATTTTAGCTCATCTCGATTGTACATTTTGTATCTGCCTGAATTTCTTTCGTATATGAGGGTTCTAACTCGTACTGCTTAAGTTCTTACGATGAGAAGCATCTGTAGATGCCCCAGACGTTCTCTCAGTATTCTTACTATCTCTGTTTAGTCACACGAAAGAAAGTACATGTCTATTTGAGCTACTTTATAGACTATTCTATGACGGTGGTGATCAAATTCCATTCGTAATTCAAATGTAGTCAAATTTGGAGTTTGTAGTTTTGCTTCTACCTCCATAAATACATAAAGCTACGTAGATAATATGACACTTCTAATTAAAGCCCTTTTCACTGGATATGTATGTATGTTGTAATTAAAGCCCTTCATTTAGCTGTTCCAAGTCGTACAATGATTTATGCAGCTACATGAGAATTCAGAAGTCCAGACTTCCACACTGCTTGCTTTGTAAACTTTGCGTTCCATTAGCTTGTTTCGTGTTCGTATTATGTTCGCTATTGATCCCCCGACTCCGCCCTATGCCTAATTTGGGTAAACCACGATTGAGGCCCTCGAGCAAGACACATGCTTTGCACCATTTCTGCATAATTACACAAGAAATGGACCATTCAGTTTAAATGCAAGTACCAACAAGTAGCCTATTCTGTACAAGAATATGTTAGTAGTAAGAACAAACATCATTTATAACATCCAACAAGAAGGAAAAGTAAATTCAATAAATATACAAGACAATAAAACGAGGAAAAACAAGTCATTACAGAGTGGAACTAAAGAGAGAAGATCTTTGCAAGCTGATAAGCTAAAAGACAGTTGATGACAAAAGAAATCTGTCACATGAGAGCAACAACAGTAGGTCTATCTCAACACGGATTAACAATTCTTCAGGAGAAACTTTAACCAGTCAACATCACTAACATCTTGGGGAAGTAATAACCAGTGAAGGGAAATCATACTAATCCGCTTAACAAATTATACTTCAACATAGATGCTAGAACTCGAGTATGGCAAAATGCAAGGCAGTAGAAGAACCATCTTTACCTGGCTGGATATATAACCACATCTTTCACAGATTCCTTGTTCTGGCATTTTTGTAGAGGTGGAGATCCGAAAGTCTTCACCTGATTTGATAATGTCGAGAATGGCTCTTGGTCTGTCATCATGTTAGAAATTTATTAAGAACAAAAGTAATTTGCAAAGGCTACTCATACTACATAATTGTCTGAAGAAATCTTTTTTGGGAAGAATTTCAACTGGGAACTACCTCATCCTTTCTAAATCTTTAATGAACTCACGAGCAAATCCGCGGTACGCATTGGGGGAATAAATACCTGCATTTTCATACAGCTAACTTTTTAGGATGAGGCACAAGGATATGACACAAAGCCAAAACAAATACAATTCCAGTGTTGGATCATATGGTATCAACACAACAAAGGAAACAAGCACTTGCTCCAGAAAATTATATTGAAAATCCATTTGACGCGTGCAGTGGAGATGAAGCCTAAGGACATTTAGTGCTCAGATCTTCAGAATATCTATGTAAAAGAAATGTCCCATAACCAGGAATGAAAAGTAAAACCTTAATAGATAGATGGGCAAAGGCCTGTCATTAGTAAAATTTCAAATATTTTAACTTCATCAGTAAAAAAAATATATCAGACTATTGAGAAGTCGTCAGACAAAACAATGGTTACTGATAGTGACAGAGGATCATGTAATGTTGTTTAAGTGCAAGAACGATGCATAATGGGGCCAGTTGCAGATTAAAAACATTCAAATTACTACTTTCTCTGTCCCATTCTAATTGATTAGGTTAACACTCGCAAAGCTTAAGAGTAAAATAGTGTTAATATATTATTACTGAGATTGATAAGAAAAGCTTAAAATAATAGTTCGAAG
Organism: Solanum piurae; assembly: GCA_029582685.1. NCBI lineage: Eukaryota > Viridiplantae > Streptophyta > Magnoliopsida > Solanales > Solanaceae > Solanum > Solanum piurae. The sequence goes on from JAJOOO010079832.1 coordinate 64,837, forward strand.
AAATGGAACTGTTGGTTGAAAAATATCACGTTGATTATGGAACAATACAAGGTAGTATAGGTCTATATTGTTGGATCTTTGGGGAAAAAATGTTTATAATGGTTAACAAAGAAGTCGACTTTTTGGCATGGACTAAGCGAAGAACTAGGTCAATCAGAGTAGGATGGAGGGAGTTTCTGAGTAGTTCAAATGCTGCTGTTACAGTTATTCTAGACAAATTATTTTTGAAGTGTATTTTTGCAATGTAGATGGTATATGGTATAGGACTATCATTATGTTCAATATAGGCATATAGAATGAGCAGATGTTTAGCCATAAGTCAGCAAGCAACCTTTGCTTTTGGGGATTATTCTCTTGAAAAGTACAATACCATGAAGCCAACAATTTAGTTTCTCTTTCATTCCTGATCTATTTTCTGATGTATACTAGAAACGGATTTAAAGTTCTTGTTCATGAATTCAAGATAATTTCTCTACCCAGCCTTCTACATTGAATTGAAATATTATTTCCTTTCAGATACCGAGAGAAAGTTTTAATATTGAACTAATTCTAAGACGTAGCAATTTTAACTCGTTCATATTATTTCATACCCCACCTCTTTCACAACACCTGGGCCTCTTTCCAGTGTAATGGGAGGAAAGAGAGAGACTAAAGTGGACAGACATGAACACAATACACATTGAAGTGCTTCAACAAGGAGAATGTAAATATACTAACATCAAATAAAGAAGACCAAAAATCCTAGTCCTAGTACTGGAAGTTGAAGGAAAGAAAACATACTTACATTCTGTAGAGAAGTAGTCCAGCTTTTTAAAGTATGCATACGTAACAGCAAGTTAAGGCAGGACAGGACAGTCATAAGTGAGAACAATCAGAAAGCTATGTTTTCCTAGGGAAGATGCAGTCATTTGGGGTATATAGTAAGGGGTAGCCCAATAAAATACTATCAAAGAAAAGGATATATGACAATTTCCTTCTCATAAGTGTATTTGAAGGGCTTGCATCTCGGTATTGGCCCATCTTCTCCGGTAATTATCGATGTGCATCTACCCAATCTGGTTTGTTAGTGGTAAGAAACCTGTCAATAATTTGGGGAAGAAAAGAAGGAAGAGAATCATACAAGAGAACTAAATTACAGTTATTTTTACCTTGCAATATCACCTCGTAAAATATTTAAAAGGACTGTTTCAGCAATATCATCTGCATTATGTCCGGTAACGAGCTTGTCAACCTTTAGCAGTGCAGCACCTCGATCAAGGGCCTTACAAAACAAAAACTAATCAATATGATCTCTATATTACCAGTTTCAAAGTACCATGAAACTGCAACTGTTAGTGGAAAAGAAAGCATTCCAAACATATTTACTACAAGAAGCATGCAAAGAAAGACACTTCTAAAGACTGAACTAAGCTTGGTCACTTCCATAGCAAGAAACAGAAGATTATGTCAGCCACAGAGTAGAGTTCCAAAATATTTCAAAAGCTGTTTTGTTCTCTTGCATACAGCGTTTGTGCAACAACATATATTACATAGAGATTTGCTGGGAAGGTGCAAACTGTGTGCCAGATGTTGGAGACATTTATCCAAAAAAAATCCTCAAACCCAAAGGCAAGTGTGTCGAATTACCTGCCGACGAAAAACACCACAAAATGTGCAGTTGTTCTTCAAGCCTATCAATTTCACTATTTCATCCATTGTCCACCCATACAATTCACTGTAGGAAACTACTTTTAAAGGAAGTCCATACTGCAAGGAGAAGATAGCAATGACACGGTCAGAATAAATTGAGAAGATATAGAGGTTAAAAATTTGCAAGTTAAAAAATCAAACTCATCTAGTGTAGAAACTATAGATGCTGCAAAGACACCGTAACACTTGGAAAAATGACAACTACAGATGCTAAAGAGACACTCAAGTAACTACTGAAAATTATCACAGAAGAATGCACCTCAACTAATTCCACGATGTACAGGGCACCTCCCACCAACACAAGTACTAAGTAACTCTGGAAAAGGTAATTTCTTAGACGAGTTCTTTACATTTCTACTGACACACAGATCTATAACAAGAATTTAGAAAAACTCCTAACGAACTTTGAACTTAATGCAAGCATACCGAACACGACTAAGCCATAATACGAACTAGTTGGTATCCTCAATTTCATTTAGAGGGGGAAAAAAAGAGAGAAGAAAACATCAGAGGGATGACGTTTCAATTTTCACTCAGTAACTGCTCAATGCTATGCCCCGTAAAGGGATATGAAATAGCAGCACTCAAAAAATTTGTACACCAGCCAATGCGAATATACGAATTTCCTGCAATTCTAGTAAAGAAACGGATTATGTATATATCGACAAGTTATGGAGTTCTGATATTCAGTTGTGATCATAAAACATATAATTCCATAAGCCAGAGAACATTTGCAACATTTGCAAAGAGCAAGACACCATTCTTGCATTGTCTCGTCTGTGACCACACAAACATCATTCTTGCTCTTGCTGCATTGAATGAGATGGTGCAAACGGAGATGCTGGTGAAGGAAGTAAGGTACAACTTTGGGATTTTTCTGCTGTTTGACAAAAATATAGGAAATATGGTTGTAATCCAAACACCTTTACAGATGGTATTTGCAAATAAACTTGGCCAAGAAAAGATGGGTTGATGATTCAACTGCAATATTCATATTTGAAGTTCGTTCGGACTAGTTTAGGATCTATGGTTTACAAAAGACAAGGTTCCATTCCTCTTCTCCATCAAAGCATTGTAGCATCTAGCACAAGAGGGCTAAGACAAGCTATATCCCAAGATATACACGCACTGTGTTGGTCAACTTAAAAACAAACAAACAAGTGACATAAGCTGGCGTTCGTGCAGTTTTTCTCTCACAAGTTAGCAACAAAAGTCAAAGATAAGGATGAAACATAGGAGAGTTCACAGAGTTAGTAGTTATTTAACGAGACCTAGGATTCAAACTGACAGCTTAACAAGATTTTTTCCCTGCCTGTATTTCATTTCTTTTGACTGTTTCAAGAGAATCATCCCTGTAACCAGTTATGCCTTCATCCACTGATAGTAAGAAGAGATCCAATCCATAGTTGTGTTTACGGTTCAACTCTGACATTACATAAGCAAGCACTGTTGAATCTGCAAATAAACCGATTACCATAACAGCTGAGATTAATTCCATCACAAAGGAAGAAGGCATGCTTAAAATGAAACAGCATTTATTACATATGAGAAGCATCCCAGTTAACAGAAAAGCTTTCCACTATAGGACCATTTACAGCAGCAGCACAATAGCCACAGTGAAGACATAGTAACCGTGACAAGTTTAATGGGGTTTTGCAATATATGGTACAAATCAATGTTCATTAGTAGTAAATGATTGTAACTCGGGCTAAAAACGAGCTTAAGAGAGTGACAGAGTCAACCGCGAAGTATGTGCGGGCCCACAAGTGAGTAACAGGACCATTAAAATAATTTTTCATGACTAGGATACAAGTTGGAAGGGATTTGGATGGAATAAGTTTCCCAATGGACGAGAGAAGCAAAATGGTCCCAAGTCCAAGTTGGCAAAACAGTGCACTTACACCCCATGGAAGCTCCATGGTATGAGAGAGTTGCCAGAGAGAACTGAGAAGTTGGGCAGTAGAGATAGGTCCCAAGGCAGCTCCAGGGGTACGAGAAAATTTTTCCCAGCGAATGTTATTAAGAAGGATTGTGGGGAGAGAGAAAAATACTTTACTTTTGAACTTGGTTAAGATCTTTTGGAAGGGTTTCAACCTAGGCACTCAAGGTACTCAAAAGGCGAGTAACATGACTATATACATAGATTTTCAACACTTCACGCTCCTAACATCACCTGGAAAATCCCTAGATTCCAAGAAACATCTTCAGGAACTCAAGCGCGAAAAACCCAAGGTTTTGTGAGAACTACGATAAAGGTAAATTCTTCTACTCCCTATCATTAAAGTAAATATCTTTTGATCGTATTATGACTATAGAATACAAGAACTGATGGAGTTGATAGTGGAATTAACTATAAGCTCTAAATGGCTAAATGAGACTTTGATGGGGTTGAATGAATAGTTTGGGTTAATGGTTTTAACCACTTAAATTGTAGATTTTGAAGAGTTGTCTACACGAGGTTGTTGAGAAAAGACTTGGATAGTTGTTTCGAGGTAAGTTGAGGTTTCTTTCCTGAATCAAGGGTTAGATCAGAATGTTCATATTGAGTGTATGATGGGATGTATAATCCAAGCCTATATATTTATTCTAGCGAGCATATGATTTTTTGTGCTTAAATTGTTAGCCTTACACGTGAGAACGCTATGTGCATATGTTTGCTAATTACTCAGAATGACAGAAAATGATGAACTTCTATGATGTGTTCCAGTTAATTGCTTATATGAAATTATCTCCATATGTGCAAATGCTTTTATTGCTCAAACCTTCGGTTAGATTCAAATTAATGTGATCACGTTCATAGAGGGAGAAGTAGTCAACCTCCCTGAGTATGAGAGCGATGGTGTCCAGAGTTAGCTATCCCATGCTTGCAGGTGCTAACACACTCAGATTGAGCTACTCGATGACCCCATATATGGGTTGAGCTTGGTAAGCATACTCAGAGGCCCCATTAACGCACTCAGATAGGTTGAGTTTGATTGAGCTACTCAATGGCTCCTCCTACAGGTTGAAATTGAGTGAGCAAAATCAGAGGGCCCACAACAAATTTAGCAGTCCTGTGTGTTCCTAGATGCTCATGTACGTAGGGTCATCATGTGTTGATCTTTTCAAAAAGTTATTCCTTCTAAAAAAATAACTTCAATTCTAGACTTCCAGTTATCAACTTGAAGACTCAATTTTCACCTTCAGTTTCAAACCTAGTTTTCAGATTCAATATCAGCTTACATATTTGCAGTATTATATTAGAATAACTTCCTTTACTTCTTGCATTTCATTATGATTATAAATGTATAGCTCATACTAGTCTTGTCCTCCGCTTGGGGAAATTGACAATGAGACTTACAGGATATCCTTTAAAGCTACTTAGCACATTTGGGCCTGCCATGCCGCGTGGCAAGTGTTGAGCAAGCAGGGAAACATAACACGTGGCTAGAAGAAAATTCATAAATTCAGTGACAAGCTCCACTGATTCATTCCAGCAGTATTAGGCTCTTTCCAGATTTTCATATATTTAGATGCTATATTATTCCCAGGGAAATGCCTCGAAGGTTTTTGTATTCATACTTCAGTTCTTAGAGGCTCATTACTGGCTAGTAAGTTTTAGCTTTCAAATACTTTTATGTTAAATCCGTCATTTAGTTTTTCAGTCTTTACTTAGAGCAGACTTGGATAACATTTATTGTTGTGCTAAGATCATTAATAGTCCCAAGACATTAGAACAGGGTTCACAAAACGTCTACAGAGGCACAGATTCTGTCAAATAATTGCTCACAAACCTTTTCCACCAGAAGCTCCAATAGCTATACGTTCCCCAGGTTTGAAAAGCTGATTATCCACAATAACCCTATGAATCTCATCTTCAAACACTGTGTAAAAGCACTCCCTGCATATCTTTTCAGATAAATCACAAATCTTTAGTACTTCAAAACTGAAAAAAAAGAAGAAGTAAATTGAGGTAGCGTGAGAGTACTTGTTCAGAGGTTTTAGGGCGTTTCAAGGCGGCGCGTTTTTCATTGCAGAGAGTGCACAGTCGGCTCTTTGGCTTCGCCGTCTTCTCCATCTTACACGCAAAACTACTAATCTGATCTCAGGGCCGTCACCGGTGAAGGCTGATAATACTCAGTTTTGCTTGCTATATCAATGGCTTCTTTATGCATTTTTATTAAATTACAAAACACATCCCTTTGTTGTAAGTTGGTGTCAAATTTGACCATGTATTGTACAAAATGAGTAACTTTGAAGATATATTTTTAACTATATTGATATAAGAAAGATGGTTACTTATATAATTTTTTATATAGTTTTTGAATATATTTAAATTTAAATTTTAAAATATTGAATTAATTAAATAAAATTAAACATGACAACTATTGAGGGATGGAATGAATATTAGGGTAAATTATAATTTTCTTCTTTTAAGAAATTTGGACATTTAAATTTCATCCATTTCATGAGTTTCATAATTTCAAGAGCATGCTTGTTTGACGACAATGTTATGAGCTATAAAATACGATAGAAGATTAAATAAGAGTGATTTTTCAATAATGTAGATTAAATTTGAATATGAAAAAGAGATTTAAATCTATTCTTAAATTTTGTCAAATGGACTAAATTCACCCTCGATAATAGTTAGGGTAAAATACACTCACGCTTTGATCAAATTTGCCACATAATTTTCAAAATTGTGCAAATTTCATTTTTCTTAGTTTCTTTTCTTTGATAAAGAATTTCAATTTTCTTAGGTATTCTCCATGATTGTGCTAAATCATTCACCCCTTTAAGAAAAAAAGACTACTCGAAGAACAACATTACTCCTACAACTTCACCTCGACACTCACGGTAAGAACACGTAAATTCCATACAAATTGACTTTGAATGATCTTTCTCACATCTTAAAATTACTTGAACTATTTTAAATGTATAAAATTATTTGACAATTACTCGGTGATTTAAAAAATAAGATTGTTAGATTATATAAATTTATAAAAGGTTTATCTAATTTTAACCTTGAATGTCTCTTATAAAAATGCTACTTAAATCTTGATAACTAGTGTTACCAAATATAGGTTAAGTTTGGCCAAAACCGATTTCCCTATGTTTGAAGGATAATTTACAAGAATGACTTTGGACGTAGATGATCTTGAACTAAACATTAAATTTAAGAAATTTTAGTTTTGACCTTTAAGGTTTATCCATATAACAAGCGAGGGTCAAAAGTTCAAGACCAACCATTTCCAAGGACATTTGGAGTAATTTCCTGGATTCATTCACCATTCATCAGATACTACTTGTATTACGGACAAGTACTATATGATCAATAACATATCTAGTGTGATCCAACAAAATTAACAATAAGTACTAGTATGATCATATTTCTATAAAAGATTAGCACAAATTCATGTTTCATCTTCACTGCTTTCAAGGACTACAAGAGCTTTCTTGGTTTTCAACTTCTTAACAGTATTGCCTTTGGTCTCTTTGCTTCCATCTGCATCTTTTTGGGGATCAGACTCATAACTAGCAATCTCTTCAAGAATTCTGTCTCCGTATTTTTCAGTCTTCAACTTGCCAATTATCTTCTCCAACTGCATAAAACACAAAGTAGTGTTCAGATGACTGCATCACATGAGAAGATCTAAAGCTGTGCTATCAATGCGATAGTGTAAACTATAGCAGTCTCAGCTCTTAGCTAGAAGGATGTTTACTTTCACAACTAAAGACACATTGCATCTCTACACCTCACCTACTTAACAGGCCATAAATGAGCATGCGCTGGAATAACTATGTCGCATGCACATGAAGCATGCAGGGAGTTCAATTACTCTGCAAAGTCCTGCAACCTCAGATAATACCATTGAAAAATCTGAACTCTCTATGTCGACTTACCTGTCCTACTTCCCTTCTTTGGCCATACTCAAAAACTGTCCATTTCTCCAAAGAGTAAGAAATTTCCTATTTAACACTCCACTTATCATCAGATGCTAAACTTGGGACTCACTTTTATGTTATCTGTCTCAATGAATGTCTACTTGATTTGGCAGTATTACTAAAGCAAGAGTTGGGGAAAATTATGGATGCTGCCATTGCTTTCTTTCTTGATTTTTTAGAATAAGATAAAAGAAATCATTTCATGAGAGAGGTAAAAGCAGGGTCCAGCCTCCCTACCCCACAAAGGTAAGGGTAAGGTCTGCATACATCCTACCCTCCCCAGACCCCACTTGTGGGATTACACTAGGTATTGTTGTTGTTGTTTTAAGTAAAAGCGGGGTCCAGAATTTTAGTGGATAACAGTACCAGTCACTAGATTTTCCTTTTAGCAAAGTAGATATTACTTTGACATGGATGCCTTCATCAAAAAATATTACTTTGACATGGATGGAAAGAAATACCAGACTATTGGAGGTAAATAAGTTCAAATTCCGCTTTTCTGAAGATTTTATAAACTATAATCAGATAACAAGTAATGAAACACCAAAAGTAGAAGTTAAAACATCAACTCTGTAAGCAAAGCAGTAGGAATACACCTCTTCAATTGATTTTGGTTTCTGTGCACTCAAGGTACTGATTTGTTGTGTAGATAATACAGAATGAGGGAATATTCCTCCATGGATGGATGCGAGTTCCTTTCGCAGCTCGTCAAGCTTATCATCCAATCCTGTTGATCTTTCTCGTTTGGATGATTTCATACTGCTTGAGGTCCTTGTCTGTCTAGTTGACATCTCAACCTTAATAATTTTATTACCTGAAGGTTAGCCAGAAAAAGAAGTTAGATAACTATAAGACTCTATGATGACTTGAAACCCTTTTCTTTTCTTTGATTTGTATGTAACAGAGATGATAAATAGCTGGCTTAGCCAAAAAATTTGTGCCTGGGCTTGATTTATAGCATTCTTTCAAGCCAAGCTCAAACTCAGCTTGAATACTAAATGAGGCAAAAACTTTGCTGGAAAACATTTTTGAAACTACTTTCCTAAAAACTTGACAAACTAAACTGGCGGAAAATCAATAGAATTTTTCAGAATTCTCACAACTAAGACAATTCCTTAAATAAGAAAATATCAAATAGAGGGTTTCTTCATTCTTTTCTCACGCTAATAACAGAAAGGAATAATCAAGGCTGAAATATTCCCAAAAGCTCTTCTCTTTCTTCTCTACACTATCCAATACAAAATTCTCCTCACGCTAATAAAAGAAGGTTGAGTTGCTGCATATTTGTGTATCTGAAAGAGAAGGGTACTTACCTTGCAATACTTGCTTTGCCAGAGGTCCTACTGTGACATATGCATTTGTTGCATAGGCTGTATGCTGAAATTCTTCTTTCTGCAGGAAAGGAAAAGGCACAAAGATGTTAGTTCAATGCTTAGAAAAAGGGAAAGAAGATAAAAGTCACTTTTCATATCCATTATTTCGCTGTCTTGTTTCTTCTGTACAGGACAAAAGGGGGAAAATAAATTTGAGGAAAAGGATTTTCATTTTATATGCTTAGTAGTTTGTACTTTTGGTCATGTCGCAAATTCTACTTTCCCTTTATTCTATAATAAACAAAAAGGAAATCCTAAACTTAGCTTCTTCAACACCCTTGCCCGAATCTTGGATCACACCTTAATACTTGAAAAGTTGTTTCCCTCAAACTTAATTTTGTACTCAGAAGAAATGGAGCTTTTTGAGGTGGCAGCTAAATAGATACCACTAAACCGGACAAATATACATAGCATCAGAAATATTGCTGGTTAGCTAATTTGAGTAATTCCTTAGCTTTCTCTGGACAGAGACTGCATTTGTGTCAATTAATGTGTACACATGCAACACAGAAGCACTAATAACAATGTATCAGAAAGCAAAAGTGAAGGCATTATTGGTTTCCTAGCCGTGAAGCAAGTTGTATTTCTCAAGGAATGAAAGAGAACTCCTTTTAGGTTTGTTTTTCTTAGTATTGTTTTGTGACAACAGAGAAATACCCGAGGTCCGGTTAGGGCATTGTTAGGATGGACCTTCCGTTTACCCCTCTCCATTTAAATATCAAGCTTCTTTTCTCAGTATTTTATATATATAAGTATGGCTAAGACCATAAGAAAATAGAAAAAGGGAATACCAAAGAAAATAACTTTTAATAGACAGAAAACAAAGCAGCAAAGACTGATAAGACAATGTCATCAACTAGAAAATATCTAGGCACCAGTGATTGGTATCGTCAATAAAGTAGCTGCAGTAAAAAACTGGATACAGATGGCATATGCACAGAGAAGGAAATTGTACAGAGATTTTTTTTTTTTGTATAATTGCAAAGACCGAACCCTAAAAAAAAAAAAAGCAAATGCTACATGAAAGGTACTCTTCACTGGACTTCCGTCCTGTTGCCAAATGTATTTGCAGAAATAATATAGGGGTACTTTCTCTCAAGGTCACAGTTCTCTAAAATAAGCAGATTTTGGGAGCAAGGATTGTTTTTCTCAGTATTTTTTTGTGATAGGGGTACTTTTAGGATTGTTTTTCTCAGTATTTTTTTGTGACAACAGAGAAATACCTGAGGTCCGGTTAGGGCATTGTTAGGATGGACCTTCCGTTTACCCCTCTCCATTTAAATATCAAGCTTCTTTTCTCAGTATTTTAAATATATAAGTATGGCTAAGACCATAAGAAAATAGAAAAAGGGAATACCAAAGAAAATAACTTTTGATAGACAGAAAACAAAGCAGCAAAGACTGATAAGACAATGTCATCAACTAGAAAATATCTAGGCACCAGTGATTGGTATCGTCAATAAAGTAGCTGCAGTAAAAAACTGGATACAGATGGCATATGCACAGAGAAGGAAATTGTACAGAGAATTTTTTTTTTGTATAATTGCAAAGACCGAACCCTAAAAAAAAAAAAGCAAATGCTACATGAAAGGCACTCTTCACTGGACTTCCGTCCTGTTGCCAAATGTATTTGCAGAAATAATATAGGGGTACTTTCTCTCAAGGTCACAGTTCTCTAAAATAAGCAGATTTTGGGAGCAAGGACCACAGTAAAAAAGATAAAAGGATAGTGATTGGAGAAGCTTATATTACTCTCATTTCTTCCTAAATTTTAACAGCATTATATTAAAAAAATTCTAATAGTGGTTGCCATGCTTGATAACAAAGTGCATTCAAAGTAAGCCCTTAACATAAAAAACTGGAGTTGGAAAAGAAAAAATAGGAAGTCAGATTCCAGTATTGTGCCCCACTTTCTGTTCTCGGCAACAAACTTTTCTGATAAGAAAAATAAAGATTAAAAATTTGCAGATTATGGACATGAGTACAGTAAGCTATGAAACAACAACCTTGGGATTTAAATAACAAGCAGTCCTTGTGCAGTTTTAGTATATAAAACAGGAATCATCAAACTCTAATTCTGTGATGCAGAACAGATTATATCACATCTTTATCTGAAAGTTACTACACCTACTAGTTTTGATAAAAACAATGTTGACAATATTGAATTTCAACCTACGCATTTTTCATCCTTGATAAGCTAGCTATGTTCCAGGGAATCAGATTTTACATTTGTTGCTGGGCGGTCAAATTCCTATTCTAATATGTTCATAAAAGAAAATAGTATTTGAAAAGAGTCCATACAAGAACACGATCCAAAACAAGCTTGATGACAAGTTGCTCCAATTCATCTTTTTTCAGATCGGGACCTGAGTATACCAAGAAGAATGCATTATCTGTTTTGTGTCCATTACACCTAAAATTGCAAGCAAAATAAGAGAATAGTAGCAGAGTGATATGAATAATGAATTTGAAAAGAATCTGCTCAGTTAGACTAACATTAAGCTCTCAATATAAATATCGAACAAGACAATGAATGAAGGGGAACACAGTCCTGCTAAGACCATCTCCAACCTTACTCTATTTTACTCTCCATTCTCTATATTTGGAGAGTAAAATAGAGAATGCCCTCTCCAAAAACACTCTCTATTTTACCCTCTACTCTCCAATTATAGAGAGTTGAATAGTAGTTCTCCAAATTTGGAGAATTACTACTCATACTCTCTATTTCACTTTTTCAATATAATATTATTATTTCTATTATTTTGTAATTAACGTATTATTTTTCATGTAAGGCAATTAATTAAATCTCTAATATTCGTAATTATTTTTAAATTTAATATATTATTTTTAAAAATATATAGTTTAATATATACTACTTTCATCCCAAATTAATAATATTTCAAATATTTTTTTAAATTTTCGTCACTTTAAGTGATATAATTTGATATATTATTAATTTTCACTATGAAAAATGAACAAAATCAAAATGATAAGATGAAATTTTTTATTTAAAAATACAATACATAACATTATAATTTAAATACAAGATAACAATACAATGCAATACATAACATAATAATTTTAAAAATCACAACAATAATTTAGTAATCCGGTTGATTGTTTCCATATTTAACAATATTTCGGGAAAAGAATTAGTGTATGATCCAGAAAAGTTGTGGTTGAGATTGCGCATTGTGCTTGTTGATTTCTTTTTTTAGTTATTCGTAGTTGTTCTTCAGAAATTTAAAATAAAATATAATTCTATACTAAATGAAGAATTTGAAAACAAATTTTTGTATTACATGAAAATTATATAGGGTGATTATTTGGATAAAAGAAAGAAAGGATTTATATTATGAAAGAAGAAAATAAAAATTAAATAGAAATAATAATATAATATTGAGGAGAGAAGAAGATTCTTTTTTAGAGAGTAAAATAGAGAATTGGGCTAGAGTTGATTGTCAGAAGAAATAAAGAAGAGTAAAATAGAGGATAGGGTTGGATATACCCTAATGGGGGAACACAATCCAACTTTGGGGACAAGAGACAGAAGCTATATCCATGTAGAAGCTACTTTTAGCAGCCATATTTTCCCCTTTAACTTAAAAGATTGATTTGCCCTAATTATACTGACACTGCTTTTGCTCAAGACTCTGTTTTGGACTTCCTTTTCTCTAGGAGATGCATATTTTTCGCAATACCATGATTGTGTGAATCTTACCTAGGTTCTTCTGCTTAACCTTTAGTTTTTCCACCAATTGCAACATTGTAACCCTTTGATCATTCTCTTGTATATCTTTCAGCATAGACACAATGAGTTTTGCATGGCCTGCACACAAATATAGCGTAAGGAGAAAGGTACTTCCTAAGGGGAAACAAGATTAAGTTTGAAACATCTCATTGTAGATGTGAAAAATCTTGAAAGGATGATATCTTTTTAAGTGTGGTACATAGCAATCATAACAACGATAACTGTGCCCAACAAAAGGAGAGAGAGAGATGGAGCTAAGAAATCTACTACCATGATTTCTCACGCTGCAACTAGTTGTCAACGAATTTGAGCATCCAAAGCAACCCTAAGTCAACTAGTGGAGTAGATATTTATAAACCATTAATTTTTTGATAAAGGATGCCCTTAATCATCAGGTGACTTTATATCTTACACTCTCCCACAAGCAACCTAACTTTTCGGTTCAAACATGAAATCTCTTTAAAAGTGATGAGGCTGCAGTAACTCAAATAGGAGTAGACTTGGGACAGCTGACTCAATGAGCTAGGAATTAAGAGAGAAAATTGCAAAGTAGACTACGGGGTGGATCATATGTTGCTTGGGCTCTTCGAAAATGTCACTGGGTGCGTCTTGGATCCTCCAAAAGTAGTGCAATTGGAGGATCCGACACGGGTACAGCTGCATTTGTGGACAGTCCGAGCAACATAGGATGAAACAATAAGCTTGATTATTAGTGATAGGGAAGTCCAAAATAGTAAGAATGAGCTGAGAAGAGAATAACTAGAATTAGCCCTATTAGAAAGATTGGAGAACTAAATGAGTACTAGACAATTAACCGGCTTATCAATGTTTAGCTCTGATACCATATCAAAATCTGAGCATCCAACCACGTAAGACAGGATTGAAGTAGCCCAAAATCTTTATAAACCACTTCAGATTCCCTTAATCAATGTGAGAATTTATCGCTAACACTAGTATATATCATCTATATGCCCATCGATCCATCTTACTTGGACTGTTTGTGAAAAAATATTTCTCAATCAAAAGTAAAAATTTGAACTTGTTGACTTTTAATGTGAATATGGGTAGTCATCCCCATTCCTACGGGTTCTCCACTAGCCCAGTGACACACCAACCATGCTCTTTCTCTTTCTCCTATCATAAAGTGCCCCTCCTCCTAAATCCTGGTCCCCTTGAATTAAACCTTTCTCTTTCCATTTCAAGAGAAAATGAGAATGATGCAGTGTCGTCCTTGTTTTTTTTTTTGGGAGAAAGGTTACATAAATTAATGCTAGCACATAGGCTGTGCTGAAGCCACATCTACAAGTAAAAAAAGGTGTCCTTGTTCTTTGACTCTATCTTACAAGGAGTCTATGATGTCAAGTGGAGGTGCTGTATCTTCTAAAAGGCTTTCTTTACCACAAAGTTGAAACCAAAAAAATACAGTTCATCTTAATTTATACCGACTGAGGTGTAGCACTCTTCTAAATTCTTCTACAAAAGTGTCATCCTTGTATGTCTACTACAGAATTCAGACTTAGATAAGAAGCCAACCTAACTCCTTTGCGTAAATAAGAAAAAGCTTCCTTCGCTCAAATTTTTGCGTAATATTATATTGGTCCAGGTAAGGGTCTAGAAAAATAACAAACAAAAGACAAGCAAAATATATACATCTTCAAGTAAAAATTCACATTTCGTGAGCTTGTGTCTTACTCAGTAAAGCTACTTTTTTGGAAACCATTCAGATGTCATTGCTCCTCTATGATCAATGGTATTTTTCTATGTAATCTTGTGTTCTACAGATCTGCTACAGTATACTCCTTCTGTTTCAATTTGTTGGTTTGATTTTGATTTTACACAGGGTTTAAGAAAATAAAGAAAACTTTTGAATCTTGTGGTCTTAAACTAAAGATATATATAATGTACCAAATTCCCTTCAATCTTGTGGTTTTAAACGTACCATGTGGAAAGTTAGAATTAAGGAATTGCCAAAACAGGGAAGAGGCATTCTTCTTGAGACAAACTAAAAAGGAAAGTAAGACAAACAAATTGAAATGGAGGGAGTATTATTCATTTTTCTCTGTTTAGATTGGAAAGGAAATGGAACAGTAGGAAAACTTGAACCCATCTTTCTTCTCATTCAACTGAATAGTTGGACCCAAAAGAAAACTATGTTCTTCTACATTATCCCTGTCCGCTTTATATTTGTAAATCAAACAGGAGAAAGAAAACATTCCCTTTTTTTCTTCCTTTCCATGCTTTCAAACAAGTGCTTTCTCTCTCTTTCTGTTGATAATTCTTATACAGAGTAGTTACCTCATATTTTAGTGCACTTAAGGAACATCAGATTCTGTGACAGAAACAGAATAGGTGAAGCATTGACAATGAAATACAATTAAATCAAACTAATGGATATTTCATATCTAGATGTTTAAACTAGCGCGATGACAAGAGGCTGTTACAATGAGATATTAATTAATTGAATTTCCCCTTTCTCCAGTACTCCCTCCCCCCACCCCACACTCACGTATTTTTAAAAAAAAAAAAAAAACAGAAAAGGAAAAGGAAAATGATGCAATGGTAAACTGACGACATAATAACCAAACAACAATATAAGAAAAACTCACCTAGCTCACCAATTGGAGTGCAACTTATACATTTCACAATTAGGATAATCATTAATTATGTTGGAGACTGTAAAAGGAGAGCATCTGTTACTGCTCATATCTATCAGCAATTAACTATCAGAGCAAAAGGATCATACTGAATCCAAGATTATGGTTGGAAACTAAAACTATCATAACTAGCGAAGACTGCAAAAGACAGACTATACAGGTAAAGCCATGCTTTTAGACAACTCGTAGACATAATAGAAGATTGGTACAAATACAAAAGTCAAAACAACATACTTGAGACATCCAGCTCTTCCACCTCATTTGAAAAGGCACAGTTGTCACACATTCCTGAGCAAGATGAAGGTCAAGTGAAGTTGTGGAGCTCTTCTGGCTATTGTGACAAGTTAACAACAGTATCCAACTTAAGAAGTTAACCATACCATTGCATTCTTGTAAAGGCTCAGCAAAGTGTCGGAAGAAAGCACTTCGACGGCACTCTCTTTTAGACTGCAACAAAAGATATTTATACCTCCAGCTTATTGTTAACAATTACTGTTTACATATGAACTCTAGTAGAAATTGAGTTCCCTTTAACTTGGGGAACTGATTCTTAATTAACAAAACCATAAAACTGATATACTTGTTATACCACTATCACTTACTGGTTAAATAATGTATGTACAACCACAGATTAAGCAATCAAGAAACATCATGCCTACTTTGACATGTATGGATAACCATCATAACATCTCAGCGAGCTCTCTTGCATTTGGTATCTAACTAGTCAGCAACTGTAATTGAACTATTTGATTACAGCTTAAAAAAGATGTATTCAGGAGCCAGGTACTTTAAGAGCATCTCACATTAATATGGTATGCAAGTTTATAGTAAGAGCTAAAAAATTGGCAGGAAAATCTTCTCATTCATTTACGAAGTTAGTGCTTATCCTGTGTTGTACTTATAGTCACTTGGAACAGAAATTGTTCATCAAATTTTAAACATTTATTGTTCTCAGTTTGAGTGTATGGTATAAACAAACTCACCTCAATATTACCTCAATATGGTGTGTTTTTCATTTTATAATTATGACACCAAGTTTTCTATTGGTTAATCATTGTAGGAGATCAATAAATAATTGGCACAAAGGAGGTCTATCCATTCATAGTAGCAGCAAAAAAGGAAGAGACTGCATCGACTATACAAGTTTATATCCTCTTGAGAAGCGCATAATTCTCAGTATGGTATTTTCATAAAATGACAAAAGAATTAAGCTAAAAGCGCAGCTGGAAATAGCAGGCGGCATTACCTCTTTCAAAATATTGTTTGACTGGACATAGCTAATGTAAGTACTAAATGCACAAAAAGCACTATGTGATTTAGGAACTATTTCGAGATGTCATATTAGCCTTGGGTGCTCACAAGTTACAAAAAGCAGTATAAATAGCAAAATTCCTAGATTAAAAGAACTGGTTAATCAGGTAGTTCTATTATAATGGGAATTTTCACATGAAATGAGCAAGAATGATACAGGATTGTGTCTAGAAGTCTTTCTGAAACAGAGAAGAGGTAATTAAGTTTTGTTGAATGAAATTTTACTGTCAAATTCTTCAAGTATTATTTTAGGAGCAAACACTACAGAAACTAAAGGAGTACAAGAGAAGGCATACAAGATGTTTATCATCTGAACTGTCTGTGTCGATGCGGATATGGTGAGGGTTTTGGATAATTATATGATATGGTAAGGTGACGTTCAAACGTTATTAAGAAATTAGATTACTTTTACCCTTCCATACCAGCAAAATCTTCTATCTATTTGGACATTTCTACAGCGCAATTTGATAGTTGATAACATTATGATTCTCAATTTGGATAATATTTTAAGCAGGAACAAGCTGTTGCTATATCCTTCGAGTGAAATCTCTTACTAATGGATTTTTTTAATAGCAAACAAATAAGATAAATAAAAGGTCATATGATTCTCACGGAACCAGAATGGCATCTATATAGAGAACACAACCACTAATATGAAAAAATATATCAACAGCCAACCTTGTACTAAATGTATTACAATAGTTCTTGTTTTAGATATCCATCATTATTTATTATTGTTTTAATACTCTATCCAAGTATGTTGTTTATCGTGTTTCGATTATTGCACTACTTTGTTGTTGTTGTTGCTCCCCTCTCGTAGAATTTACACTGTTTCCTTGTAACTTGCTATATTTTCTTCTTTGTATCTGGAATTGCTGCATTTGAGCCGAGGGTCTTCCAGAGCTAGCCTCTCTACCTCTACAAGGTAGTGGTAAGGTATGACATAAATTCTACCCGCCCCAGATACCACTTGTGGAGTGAAGTGGAATTTCACTGGGTATGTTGTTGTATTTCAACAGCCAACCGTATCCTACCCAAGTCAAAAAGGTACAGAAAACATCAAAATGAAGAGTTGAGGAGCCATACCTGACAATATCGTACTATGTCATACAGATTTTTTAATCCAGAATTCTCATAGAAGACCATAGAACTCTGCCCAAAAATCACAACAGCCACCAATTATATCATCTTGCCCTAAAACGTTAACATCACCAGTCTATTTTTTTTACCTGCCTAGGAGCATCAGCAGGCCTAAAGAAAAGAACGCATTCAGAAGGAAGTCCATCCCTTCCAGCTCGACCACTTTCCTGTGGAAAGACAGTTAGACAGAGAAGCCTATATTGTCTGAAATGAGCAGGGGTAGGGAATTAGGACCTGGTAGTAAGTCTCCATTGATTTGCTCAAGCTGTGATGGATGACAAATCTGACTATGAATAAGGAGTGAGTTCATCACATCAGCAGACAATATTTCTAAGAAATAACAAATTAATTGAATGAACAAGATTTACTATAATGTTTTTGATTGTGAAAGGTTACTTCATTGAAAATCCAGCAACAAGAAAGGAAATTGATGTCTATTTCAAAAAAAAAAGAAAAGGAAATTGATGTCTAATAGACATGTACAATTCAGATTCCACAAGAAAGAAGCTTAGGTATATTTTTGTTTCATACGTTAAAAAGCTTACAATTATTAGGGGACTACTTGAAAAGAACTCCTCTCATTTCTTGAAAGATGAGAATTGAGAACTAGGTGAAAAATGGACACAAATTCCCACCTGTGGTCCAGCAATCTTATGGGTAAGCTGTTGAAGGGAAGGCCCATTTCCAATAGCTACTGAATGTCTTAAATGAGTAAGAAATTTGTGCATTTTTTAAACGAACTTCTTGATAAGATCTAATAAGAAAACAGACTAACAAATGACATCGGTTTTCCATCTCTACTGAGTGACAGGAATCGAGAAAGAAGTTTGACCTGTCAGAAACAAGTTCGCCAATGTTGACCTATGCTCATCATTTGTTTGATGATGAGCCTATTGTGAATACACAGTAACCTTTATCCAAAAAAAAAAAAAAAGGTTAGCCAATGAATCTTAAATTTTTGAATTTTCTCACATGAAGCTATTTGAACCATAGTTGTCCTAGTTAAGAGTCTACACTGCATTGCGCTACCATTGCCAGTAGAAAGATAGTCAGCAACTAGATTTGCTACATCATCAGCTCTCTTTCTTATTCTTTTTTTTTTTTTTTACTTTTGTGCACTTTACAATTTTAACGGATGTTCTCCAAGGGATGCTAGTCAGCTTTTAACAGCATTAAATTTTCTTAGTCCTGCTACCAGATGTGCTCACCACCTATTTTTTTTTTTTTTGAAAAGGTAACTTGTATTATAAACACAAGAATACTCGGGACGTATTCCAGTAATACTTACAATCAGAAATACAAAGGTGTTGTTGTTTTCCTATGAACTCACTAAGGACTCTAAGATGCTAGGGATATCCTCATCTTCATGAGGATATTCATGTTTACACCAAAAATAGAAAAGAGCTAAACATTTCAGCTTCATCTTCTCCATAGAGCTACTCTTGTTCTCAAAACATCTCTGACTCCTTTCCAGCCAAATAGTCCACCAAATGCAGGCTGGGACAATCTTCCATCTCTCCCTGTGCCCCGACTGATTTCCATCCCGATTCCAACATGCCAAAGCTTCCTTTATGTTTCCTGGCATAGACCAATTGATGCCCCTTTTATTGATGAAAATTTGCCAAAGTTTCACTGTCTCCTTACAGTGTAAAAAGAGATGATTTATTGTCTCTGTCTCACATTCGCAAAAAAAACATCTGGAGCACAAATCAAGGCCCTTCTTCATACGGTTATCCTGCGTGAGAACAACTTGTTTTGCTGAGAGCCAAGTAAAAACAGCCACCTTGAAGGGCACCTTAACTTTCCATATCATTTTCCATGGCCAGTAGCTTGATTGAGAGTGTGTCCTCTGTGAGTTTCTGTAAGCTGTTCCAACTGAGAATCTCCCTTGTGTATCTGGAGCCCATAACAGTTTGTCTTCACTGTTACTGAGTTCCTTGTATCGTTCCAGGATATTTAGAAATTCAACCATTCTATTCACCTCCCAATCATTTAAAGGTCTTCTGAACCTTAAATTCCAACCTTGAGCATCTCTCATTTCTTTGATAGTGGCCACTTTCTGTAGACTCAAGCTGAATAGGTCAGGGAAACTAGCTTTAAGTGAAGCTTGTCCCACCCAAACTTCCTCCCAAAATAGAGTTTTTCCACCATCTCCTATCTTAATTGTGCACTTGTTTATAAGTTTTGGCCATAGATTCCTGATTGTCCTCCACACTCCGATGCCATATGGTTGTGTTGCTATGTTGCTGATCCACCCTGTCTCCATTCCATATCTAGCCTTAATGGTATCTTTCCACAGCGACTGTTCTTGTGATGCAAATCTCCACAGCCATTTCATTAGCAGGCTGTGGTTTT